>JAQGAX010000075.1:0-26406 GCA_034698105.1 Plectus exinocaudatus | reverse complement strand
ATTTTAGCGCAAAAATCGAATTTTACCCCCAAAATTTTAACTACCGTAGTTTTGGCGCAATTTCAAATTTGTGCCAATCCCCCCCCCCCCCCCCCCCCCGAGAAGGCTCAGACCCCCCCTGGCCTCGGACCTCGGTTACAGGTATGTATGGTCGGTATGTAAAACAGTTCAATATCGGCTCGGCGCGAGCAGCTCTAGCTGGCCACTGAGTGCGTCACGAGGCGGGAGCAAAGCTTTCCCGTTGGGTCACCCCGCAGCACTATATTCGGCGCTTACAAGCACTTTACGATTAGGCGCACAGCGGATCCCAGCTATGCTACTGAAACAGTTGGAAAAGGCTGATTTTGCGTCAAGTGGCGAATGAGCGCTTGAAGTCTAGGCAAGCTTGTTTCGATTTTCATTTTGAAATAAGGAAGTTCCTAGTTTGCATACATTTGTATCAACAATAACTGTTTGATAGTCTGTAACATTCAGTACCATACCTGTAACCGAGGTCCGAGGCCAGGGGGGTCTGGACCATCTCGGGGGGGGGGGAAGCCAGGGGGTCCGACCCCTGGCTGGAGAGTAGATGACCTCCCTGGACCCCCCTGGTTACAGGTTTGTTCCAGTACGAAAAATTTTCGGTGCTTGCTATTGTGGACACGTTCCGGGGATTAACACTCGGTACGCCAGCTAGAAGTAGCAGTCTTGTAAACACTTTGTATTCAATCAAATGATTTCAATGGGATTCCATAACGGTATGCGACGTGCACAGAAAACACCGAAATTTAATCCGCTCGAACATTTCCTCTTTACAATGCAATGGATAAAAACTTTTGGCATATGTCCTGAGTTACAATTGAGGTTAGCATTGCGAAAGCCTATGCCTCTTCATTGCTGTGAAATTTCTTAATATCGACTGAAACCGCCAATTATTCATACGTCACGTCGGCTGGTAGATTAGTAGTTGTGCCCAATGACTGAAAATCTTATTACTCCAACAGCCATTCCTAATAGTTAAATATGAAAACAGTGCTATGTGATTAGTTATATTTTCAGTCGACTTCATCAAACTAGACCTGTAACGGGACTAAAAATAACGAAATTTTCGATGCCGATACCGATACCGGGACTGAGCGATACGTGATCTGTCTCGGTATCGGTATCGCACTGGAGACGAGACTCCTGAGAATTACGAGACTACATCAGACAGGCTGACTGCTGATCTAGTAAAGGCTAGATGGGCTGCGGCGTATAGGGCAATCTGAGATGAATAATAACTAAAGTGTTTAACTGTCTAGACAAGGCATGGGCGTGGGGGTTACAGAAGTTAATTTAGTTCCCGTCTGATGGGTCCGGCAAGACTGTTGATTCTCGTGGTTTGGGTAGTGATGGGCACGTAAATTTTCTTAAGCGTTCAATGAATAAGATGATTATAGTGACCGGCCGGTGAGTGGAAACAAGATCGACGATTTCAGAATGAACGACACTCCACTCGATTACGACGATGATTTCTACAAACAATTGGAGGAAATTCAAGGCCAGTCATTTGTGCGAACAGTTGGCACGGTGGTCTTTTTCGTCTATGTGACAGCCCTCTTATTCGGAGTACCGGGCAATATTTATGTAATGTGTCGGTTATTTAAATTGGCCAGAGACGACAAAGAGAAATATCGGAACGGAACTGGATTGGGGCTGCTCGTAATGGCAACGGCCGATTTACTTTCGCTGCTCTCTATTACATTCCTTAATGTTCTCTCTGGAATATCCCTGAATATTAGTGACTGGATTTTCAGCCTTCTCTGCAAGGTCAGTTACAGTTTCTAGCAATTTTTAATGTTAAACCTTCACATATTTGTATGAGAATTCGAACGTTCGACTGCCGTCTCTTGCAAACCCCCTTACCCCTGGTTTACTCTTCGGAAGCTGAGCTGAGGGTTACTGAGGCAAAAAAAAATTGTTTGTCATCACCGTTCAATTTGTGACCATTGAATTGCTTGCAAAAATTAGCCTCCCTTAACATTCAAACGCCTGTCTCCACATTTTTCGACCTATGATCTACCTGAACACCGAAGTATCATAAGCGTTACGCCTTATGCATTTTTCTTCATGTTTCATTTAGGGACTAGTTTTCACGACCCATACTGTGACTAGCGTTAGCATTTGGAGTTGGCTGTTAATGTCGGCACTCCGCTACTTGGCCATCCGTCACCCGTTTATTCATTTGCGCCTTTGGCGAGCGCCAAGTCGAGCGATAACTCTAATCATCTGCATGTCATCTGTAACAAATTTATGGCTGCTCATTGCGGTCGATCATGGCCCTTCGAGCTGCTCGCAAAATCCACTGAATCATGATGGCAGTTTGAATCGTTGGATGCATCTGATTGAATGTTTATGGTCCTTCTGTTTACCGGTAGTGGCGATAACATATATGGATGTCATGGTGCTCATTTTTCGTCCTCACGAGTTCAGAAGAAAGCAAGGATCGATGCTGATGCGACACGCGAGAGTCCGTTGCAAAGTGCGCTAAATCTTTCATCAATCTACTTGAGCAACTGTCATCAGATAATTGTAGTGTTCGCATTCACTTCCGTCTCAGCATAGGCCTTTTAGATTACTTACGTCATCGGGATAATGTTTTAATATTAATCAAATTTGATGGGCGGAAGTGGAAACCGATACGTGTTGACGTCTTGGACGAATGGGGGCAGACCTGGGCAGTGGGGGTTGCACGATCTCCGAAGGGGTCTGTGACTTTGCCGAAAAGTTTCGGGGATCGCAAAACCTTTTCGCCACCATATTGGAATTGGAGATTACACGACCCGAACTTTTTTGCGACCCCCCCATACGCTGGAACGTGACCAGGCTTGATGGGAGAACTGTATAAATCGACAAAAGTGACCAATCATTTCTCGTGCATATTAAAAAGAATTATCTTCTTGGGGACAAAACAGTGGAACCCATTTTTTCTTGTAGCATACCAAGTTTATTGCCGCACGTAAGTATCCCAAGTTTACTACCGCCGCGCTCAGCTTTGAGTGAAACAAATGAAGAAAGCCCATACCTGTAATCGG
The DNA here is from genome assembly GCA_034698105.1 of Plectus exinocaudatus. NCBI lineage: Eukaryota > Metazoa > Nematoda > Chromadorea > Plectida > Plectidae > Plectus > Plectus exinocaudatus. Next base: position 23,353 of record JAQGAX010000075.1, on the reverse strand, counting down.
AGAGTTCACCCCTCTGGCCGGGGGTCACACCTCCGAGAGGGGTCGTTAGCCCGTGTCGGAATAAATTTTTTTGAATTGGTGCCGAAATACCGACACGAAGTACACCCCTTCCGACCGGTCAGACCCCCCTCGGCCTCGGACACCCGTTACAGGTAATAAAAGCCGTATTCTTCTCTGCTACTGAATGTTCAGTGATGAATATGGAGAGCAACCAATTTGCAATCGTTTACAAAAATACTTTCGTTAATACGATCCCTGAAAAACTAAACGTTGTAGGCAAGAGCAACTTTATGGAAATGGCTGACGATGGCATTCATTGATTTGTTGTTGAATACACCGGAAAACCTCTACCGACTCTTCATATTAAGCGGAATAATGCCAGTGGCGGTTCCTGACAAGTACAACTTTTCTGCCAGAATGGTCGCTCAGGTGAGGACTTTGACTTGTAAACTTTCAAATAAAGGAGAGTGCGGCGCAATAATCCGCATCTGTTTGTAAGCCGTTGTAGTTTACGCGCCTATCGTGTTAGCTAATTATTATATCAACCACATACTAGTTACCAAAAACTGTGCACTCTTGCCAGATTTTGTGAATCTTCAAAAAGCGAGTGGGAGTAAGCAGGGTACTGTAACTCTGCTATATTACCATGCCGTGAAGCTTAGATGTCGCGAAATTTATCTTTCCGATACCGTGTCGCAGTAACAGCTTTATATAGCGTGCGTCATCACCCTTGAAAATGCGAAAAGAAGTCACTTTCCATCGAATGCACACTGCGCTGAGAAGTTGTTGTCCTGCTCAGCAGACCACAAATACGTGTTCATATTTACAGGGTGGTGAGCATAACTAGGTTTGATTGGATTTTGTTCAAAAATCATAGTGATACGAAAAATTTTCTGTAGAATAATCAAAATTATTGCTGCGTCACGAAGCAATGTGATTTCATTTTTTGGGTCGTCATTAGGTTCCGTAGACTAGCGCTGATTCTTTCACTAAAAGGAGCAGAAAATACATTGTTTATGTTTTCATTTTTGCTATTATTGCTTTTCGAATATAGTATGAAAAAGAAACGTAATTCGACTGGTCAACCAGCGCTCACAATCACCCATCAAAAAATATCGATTTTGGTCCTCGTGTCAAACTGCTATAATCAAGCTAAGGTCACCAAAACTTATTCTAAAGTGCAGAATTTCACACTCCTTTGCATGAAAAATTCTGCTAACGTAACATGATTGATTGCGCATAATAAAACAGCATGCGGTAGAAGTCGATCGTTTTCAATAGTTTCAAACACCTTCATTTCAGGTTCTTTACTTCACGCAATTCGCGTTCAACGCAGTTTACTTGGCGGTGTTTGTGTATGACAAAAACATTCGACCTCGAGCAACAACATCTGCGTCAACCCACAGTTACGCGTCACTTGAAAAAACGACGACATCCGGACAGGAATACCTTTCTCCAAAGCCGCACCGCGACTGCGGAGAACGATGCTATCAATCACAAAAGGAAATTAAAGAAACGACAACGACTGAATTTTGCTGCAAAAGTTTCACTCAAGCTGATATCGCTGCACTTCGTTGCTGTAAGAAGTATGCGACGGTGCAAAATGATCAATGAAAATCTGCATTTTGGCATTTCTTAATAGCGATGTGTTTTACAGCTGTACTATTGGTGCGTTGGGGGAGGCGGACAGTTGACTGACAAGGACAACTGACGTTGGAAAGACTGTACATTTGACTGATAACTCAATTCAGTTACTTTTTGTTCATGACTGCATTTTTGATTCACCCGGTCCAGTCTCAAAGTGAAGCATTTATTGAAAATTTCATAACCGATCAACCCGTTCTTGGCCAACACAAATTTGATATCGTTCCTTAACGTCGATCCTAGGCTTTCTTGTACTGTAAAAACACTCGCTTGCAAAGTTATGCTGCAATGCCGAGTAGGAGCTCATCAAACCCGTTTAGTTAATTTTCGACCCCTTGTATGTCTGGCCATAGGTGTAACCAGGGGTCTAGGAGGGCCGGACTCCCCTGGCCTATCCCCTCCGATACATCTAGGTGGGAACTTTATACGACCCAACCCGAGAAAAAATATCTGAACCCCAACAATAAACCAAAAACCCCCCAAAAAATTAACTTCTTTTCAGACGGTTATTCTTTCGTTTTCCGGACTCCTATTCTTTTTTTTGGAACGGTATTCATTGTTTGGACCGCTATTTTTTATTAGACCGCCATTTCGACACCTATTACATGTATGCATGAGCAAAGCCAATAATATAATGAACTAACAGGATGTAATGCAGGGACAGCGATGACAGTAATGACATACGATCATAAGAAATAGATTAAACTTCGATTCATCATTCCACATAATCTTGTTCCACTGGGCTATTGCACAGTAGAAATGTTGACGAGCGACCTAGAAGCGCAGGCATCTATTTTCTCAACAAAATCAGCGGGTTTTTTGGCCGGTCGCAGACCAAACAAGATGTACCCATTCAGATCACGCTAAAACGCCCACAGACAGATGTCTGGATAGTGATGACATCTTTAATCTGGACCAAAATCAGCTTAGGGTCACCAACGGAAGTGCGACAAATGAGACAACGCATTCTCGAAGTTGTGTGTTGTGGTTTCATGGACTTCTGAGCAAGTCCATGAAGCCATCCTGCCCTGATCATAACAAATAAAGGCTTTGCGACTAAGTACAGTACTATTGCTGTTTTGTGTTTACGTAGAAAAAACACTATATCTGTGATGCTTTTTACAATTTGTTAAACTTAATTTTGTTTGTGACTTCATTTCTGACATTTCTGACATAATAATCGCCTTTTTTCTAAAATGATACCTCCTTCACAAATATTTTACTTCTTGGCCCGAAAGTTTCCCTAATAGTAAAATTTTAGTTGCTTTTTAATACTGTTACAAAAGAAATTCGATCTAAATCCGATCTGAGTGAGGAAAATGCACTCAAATGAAATCGGACATCGTGTGACTTTATTCTGTCCGGTACTGTATGAAGGCAGGGGCTGCGCTAAGGAGTGGACGGGGGATTCTCCTGCGTATTTTGAATTCCGCCATCAGTTGTGAAAAAGATTTTAAGGCGTTTGAATTCGCGCCGAAATCCCGATTCGTAGGTACCGTACCGGCGACCGTAAGTCATCGAAAATTTGCTGATACATGTGATCAAAGCATTTTTCAACAATCAAGTAGTTCAGTCGCATCTTTTCTTCTTTAATAGCGTTCTTGGCTTTGGTTTTCTTAGACGGAACTATCTGAGTTGCTTTCACAGCAGTTTTCATTAGAATTTTTGCCTTTTTGAACGGCGGAGTGATGATGTGAAGCGCTGACGCAGCTAATATCGTCCCATGGCCAAATCAATATAATTAGGAGTATTTGTTTGCGAGGTGTCGAATTAACCCATCGCTAAAAGACGTTCGTTAGGGCCACTGCATACCTCTCTGACTTAAATCTGACTAACACAAACCACATAATGTCGATTGCTATCTTTTTTATAGTCAGACTAGAGTCAGGGAGGTAGACCTATGACGGAACGAACTAAAAAAAAACGCGGCATTCGATACCGATACCGGGACTGTGGATGCGAGATTTTTTGATACCAGCTGACAGAAGATTAAGGAATTTCACGCGTTATAAGAACATTCGCTCACCATATGATGCATTGATTAATTGACTTATAGCGCGTTGGCGTCGGTGCAAAGCGGGCAAGGCCTGACTGCAATGTTTGTATGTTGCGCAAATCACACTGGTATAGATTGAATTGGGCAACTCCGCCAAAATTGGGAAAAGAGAATACTATAATTGGCTCAGCCGGTTGTAACAACGCCCGGAGCACACACGGGGAACCATTCTTAAATAGCGAGATTCACACAGGACGGGCTAAAAAATTACCCTGCACCCTGGATACAGGATGGAATTTTTTGGAAATTTACACTGGATAAGTGGCAGTGACCAACCAATGTACAATTCAGAAAATGTCCATTCAGCATCCTGAATCCAGTCACTGTCTCTAGCTCAACTCATAATTCATTATTGAAAGCCTTCAAAAAAATTTCCTGTGGCATCCCCAGGACCCCGGATGGATATTTTTTTAACTTATACTGGATAAAAGGACAGTGACACGGACACACCCATACATATAACAGGTGACGAAAGTTGGGGAGGGGTTCAGATTTTTTTTTGAGAGAAGGGCCGAAAATGAGAAGGGGACCCTTCTCTCATTTTTGAGTCGGTCCGGATTTGGGGGAGAGTAACCTCCCCCCACTTACATGTATGGACACTCCATACCTTTATCCTAGATCCTGGGTACACTACTATCGCAGTGACAATGACACACCATCCCAATTAATAATTCATTAGTGACAGCCTTCAAAATTTTGCTGTGGAGTCCAGAGATCTCTAAATTTTCCCAACATTCCTGGACTGTTAAATTTATGAATGTTATAGTGAATAGCATGGAGCATTACTTCATTTTTTCTCCATGCTTCAATAGTGCTTTTACTTTTTTTTACTCCATATGCTTTTACTCCATATGGTCAAAAAGTGGGCAGAAAGTAACTGGACAGCTTTGACCGGTTTCTGATCGGCAATGCGAGCATAACTTTGCAAGCGGATTTTTTTAAAAGAAAGCCTAGGATCTAACTTAGAGATTGACACCAAATTTGTTGGGGAAAAATGGATAGACCGGTTATGAAACTTTTAAAAACAAAAATGTTTCGTCTTGAACACGTACCGGTTATTTTGCTTTTCCTCAAAATGAAACATTTTGGTTTTTGAAATTTTCATAACCGGTCTATTCGTTTTTCCTCAACAAATTTGGTGTCAATCTCTAAGTTAGATCCTAGGCTTTCTTATAAAAAAAAGTCCGAATGCAAAGTTACGCTTACAATGCCAAGCAGGAGTTGATCAAACCTGTCTAGTTACTTTTTGCCCATCCTGTACATCAGATGGACTCTTTCTTTCTATTTCTTTCAATTGAAAGAGAGTGGACATCAGATTGAAAGATGGATTGAATCTGAGCATCCTGCATTTTGCAATCTTCTGAAGAATTGGATAACAATTGTTACAAACTTGCAAGATATTTCTACTAGCAAGAAATAAGAATCACTTCTGCTACATAATGCATGATGCTCAGACTCCATCCTACTTTCAATCTCATGTCCACTATCTCTTTCAATTGAAAGAAATAGAATTTACTCGCGGGTTACGGTAGGTTACCCAGCACACAGGACAGCCCCAAACCTTCCCCATGTATGACCCGGATGCTACTAACCGGCTGAACTCAACCAAAATTTAACCTGATCACCTAGGAATCGCGACTCGGGGGATGCAGTGGTCGAGGGTACCCCGCGCGAGGGCGCGAATTAGGAGAAGGCGAGGGGTGGACCTCGCGGGGATTCTGCTGGCCAGCTGCCTGACAGCGACGCGACTGGTGGGAGCCCATGCACTGATCGCATTTGTGTGCGAATCGACAAGACGGGGGTCCGAATTTGGCGCTGCACACCCCTTCTCTGTTCCAGCCGAAGCAACAACGATCAGGCTGGGTCAAATACTCAGCGGTCCACAACTGACGCGTCCCGGTGTCGTTTTGCTGCGAACGACCGTCCAGTTCGACATGGGGCTGCTCGGTTTTGATCTCCGGGCAACTAGCCGTGCTGTGGGAACGCGAAGAACAGAGACCACAGAAAGCACTAGGGGCCGTTCGGAACACGCCCAGCCAGATGGTCAGGTTCTTGGGGGGGGATCGTACACCAGGGAGCACTTGAGGCCGAGGTCCTTGCGGAACGCCCGATCGTAGGCGATCGCCAGTTCCGCTGGGTGGTAGTCATTCGCCAGCGTCATGAAGGACGAGTATTTGGCAAGGGGCTGCCCCAAATTTGGGTAAACCTCCAACAGGACTAATGAAAAGCGGCCCCAATCGATCATGCTGCGGACCGCGACCTTGGGTTTTTGGGGAGCACTGTAAGCATGCCGCCAACTGGCAACACCGAAAACTGCTCCTCTACCTTTTCCGCGTCGAGCGCTAGAAACTCTCCCAGATCCACGAATTCCAGGGTATGCGCCCGGGCGCGTAATTGCGAAAACGATGGCACGCTGCCTCCACGAAAAATAGTCGTACCTTGATACGGGACGAGAGCGTCATTGTCATCCGCACCGTCAAAAGCCACTGGTCGACGAGCGGGGCTTGCTGCGGGGTGACGTCCGCGGGGCGCCGGCTGTCGCTGGCGACCGGCGACGGGAACGCACGCTGGGCGGCCTCACGGATCGCGGCCTCGAAAGCGGGTCCCAACCCGGCCAGCACCGCGCTTACCATGTCACCAATCTGCCCGTTCACCAGACCTTTGGCCGCCGGCGCGGGGTGAACCGACCTGGGTTCCTTGCGCGGCGGGGACTGCGGGACAGGTGCACAGTTGTGTTTTTGACAAAAAGAAACCCAGTTCAGTTAATTCAGTCAGTTTTTTTGCTAAACTTTAACTCAGTTAATTTTAACTTAGTTATTTTTTTCTCAGCGAAACCCAGTTAGTTTTTCCAAGAAAAAACCCTGTTTTCAGTTAGAAACTCAGTTTTTTTCTTCTATGCTTCTATAAACGCAGAACACTTGAAAAAGAGAAAATTGAATCAATATACAATAGTTCACGGCACTTCTAGTTAAGCGTAAGACTTATGAAGACCGCGAAAAGCGAAAAAAATATTCCATTTCATGACTTCGTTTTTGAGATTTTCGGACTACTCTGCAGTACTAACACCGCGACTGATTGTCCCATCGCATGTGGAGCCCTGTGGTACGTTACCAGGAACTCCCGAAAGGACGCTCTGGGCTTTTTTGGAAAATTCAAAAATTTTTCAGTGAAACTAAATCGGAAAACCGCCCAAGCGATTTATCGGGGAAATGTTTTTCGCGATGGAGAGAAATTTTCTTTGACTTCGGCTTCAGCTACATTGAGTTGTATACCCATCTGGAGGGAGTACTTTAGGAAATTCTTGTTAAGGCAGAAGTGAGAAGACTGAGATGATTCAGCCAAATACCGTAGCACAGTTTGTTGGCTACTTAAACATCTGAGTTAAAAACTGGGTTATTATTGCAAAATAATCTAGTTTTTTAACTCAGTTTTTAACTGAATTAACTGTGTTTTTTTTCCCGGAAACTCGGTTAGTTTTTTCTTGAAAGAACCCTGTTCTCTGTTAAACCCAGTTTTCCGTTTTCATAACTCAGTTAAAATTAACTAAGTTAAAAACTGGGTTTAACTGGGTTAAAAAACTGGGTTTTTTAACTGAGTTATCTAACTGGGTACAACTGTGGACAGGTGGGGTAGGGTTCCGGCGAGCCAAGCGGGCCTCCCGTCCAGTGACGGGGGCCGCTGATTTAGCGCGTTGACGTTTGGGGGGCATGTTACCCCGAAGAAGTGAAGCTACGGTTAGGCGGGAATGGGGATGAACCGAATTTCTAGTCCTAACGACGAGTGGTACCTGACTTATACGAACTCGCGAGCGCGAGATCAGAGACCGATCAACGAAGTGGCCAACGACAGATCAAAATTTCCGTACGAATGAGGACCGGGGACTGACTGGGAGAATATATACGGACGGATAATTGACATTCATTGCGGGGTCAAGTCACCAACGAACATGAGACAAGCGATGATCCTTTATACAATACTACCCTGTCATAACTCGCCGCCGACTACACCTCGACTACTACGACTACACGCCGACCATGTCACGCTCCTTCACCTGTCACGTCACCACACCTCCGCCCCCCGCCATAACCTTCGTTTTGAATTGGGTTACCCATTCCAAAACTACCCGAATCTAAGGTAGTTGGACAGCGCTAACTTAATTACCCTGCGTATATTGTGTCTGATAATGGACTGATTTGGCTCTGTCGAGCCTGTCGGGCTTTTCGGATCAGTCGGGCTTTTTCGGGTCGTCTGGCCGCACTCTCCGGCCCGAGCCCGAGCCCAACTTTTCCTGTCAGAGCTCGGGCCGGGAAAGCCCGACTCGGGCTGTCGGGCAGCAGCCTGAAGTTTGACTGGGCCGGCCTAATCCGATCACTGGTTGAGATGAAGTACGTACAGGGAAATGCTTTTCGATTTTCATTTTTGCTCAGCTAAATAACCATTAACAGAGGCTAGGATATCTTTATGCTCCTAAAAACTGCAAAGAATTATTGTTTTACGCGAAAATGTCAAATTAACGTTTTGCATGGTCCTAATGCGAAATTATAAAAATGCTTAAAATCCATTAAGTATAGGCTCATTTGAAAGCGAAAAAGCTGAGATATCAAAAAATCAATAGCCACTTCCAACAGACGACTAGTAACGATTTTACAAGCATTTTCCTGATGAGCACTCAGATGGCTTAAAAAAATGTTAACTTTGAAGTCGCGCCATTTGCTCCACAGGTAATGGATTTGCAATTTTGTAGTAAATTCTGAGACGCTTTTTCCTGCTCTTTTGAACGATCTATAAATCCGGGGAAACGGTTATCTGGTTGCTGAGATCGAGCGACTTAAAATCGACCCAAAAAATATTCACTTTTCAGGTTTGTGGACTATCCGCATTGGACCACCCACATCGGTTTCGATAAAACTGCGCCTGCTTGCAGCCAAATCCCTATGGTACCCATCATACCTGTAACGGAGGTCCGAGGCTGGGGGGGTTCCCGACCTTCTCGGGGGGGGGGGGGGGTGGCACTAATTTGAAAAATCGCGCCAAAATTACGGTAGTGCCTGAAAATTCAAATTTTCGCGCCAAGACCCCAATTTTTGCGCGAAACTTTGACTTTGAGCGCAGTGCATGTTTTTTTATTATTTTTCTTTTGCGAATTCAGTGTTTGCGTTGCCCGTTCATTGCTCTTGTGGATTTTTTCATCTTTATTTAATATTCACAACGCAGAAAAACAGTGACAATGACATAATGTAGCATAATGACACGATTATACATTATATTGATGCTTACAGTTACTGTGATAGCTGCAATTACATGATAGCAATTAGCCTCTGCCTGTTAAACGAACGAGAGCATTTCTTACGTTTGTCACGCTTGATGTTGAAACTGGCTTGTTGCCGAACTTTAACCGCATCTTCGGCTTCCCGTCCACCCCCTGAATGATATCGAAATCCAGGTCAACGGTGACGTCTCCCTCGCCTTGAGCAGCTGCAGTGTGCTGCTGTCCAGTGGGTGGGGTGGATACCGTTGAATCTTCGCGGGAATCCGGATCAGGGTCGACTGCGGCAAAGAGATCATCGACTTCGCTCCTATCCAAAGCAGCAGCATGATCTACTGTTGCAGTAGATGTTGGCAAATCAGGATTTTCGGCGTATTCAGGAACGTGATCTGTGCGTGGTGTTGGCAAGGGCAAAGGATCCAACGCAATGAGCTCTTCAAGATCGTCATCTATCTTTTGTTTGGGGCAAACATTTAAGATATTTTGACAGATTTCAATGGACGTGTAGTCTGCCTGCAGCGCTCGTTTCATTTCGTCTGCCACGCGCTTAACCAACTCTTGGCATCCAGTGCGCAATTGCTTCACTCGATTGCAAAATCGATTGAGTGGTGGTGTTAGAAATCGTACGCCCTTGTCGAGCAGATAGCGCGCTCTACTTGCGACTTTTGTGCAGGTGGCGCATTTCAAATAGGCTGTTCTTCCCTCTTTTCTTTCTTGGGCAGTCGTTTCATCCACGATGACCTTGCTCTTCGGCAGACCAACAGCACCAGCAGCGAGTTTGCCTTTGGCCCAAACAGGCCATGGCTCTCGCATCGTCGTTATACATGCGTCTTCTATTCTTTCCAATGCGTAGTCAAAGACGAAGCTGCCTGGCTCATCGCCACACCAGTAGCAGCAGTGACTCCACCGGTTCATGAGGGGGAAGTAAGCGTATTCTGGTCGCTCATCACGAGGCAAATTTTTCCAGTTGGGTCCCACATACCTGCACCGTCCTTCTTGGAATGAGAAAAACTGATACATGCCGCCCTTGCCGCACAGCTGACAGCACTGCCAGGCAGTGTATGTGTAGCCACACCTATAATATAGCTTACTCAATTATTTAAAAAATTTAATGTCCCCCGACACCAGGGGCGGCGCCAGAAATCGAAGATTGGGGGGAAATCAAAAGGACGAGGGGGAAATTCAAAAGTTGGGGAAAACTCAAAATTTTCTTCACAATTGTTGGGGGGAAATTTAAAAGACGGAATTCCCCCCCTGGGTACGCGTCTGCCTGACACCCAGACGTGGGCGAGGGAAGTGGGGGGTACGTGCACATCCCACTATTTAGCCAGACCGATTTGCAATCATCCCCTGAAAGGCAAGGCAGTTACCACTTTCATTTTTAGCACAGCACAAAATATTTAGGAAAAATTTCATACCAGGTGTGCCCACTATGTTCCCAGTCATCCCACTTTCTGGATGCTTCGGCGTCGGGCAGTAGTTGTGCAAGGACGATGATTAACAGAGCGCAAGCGATCATTTTGGCCGGAGTGTCTGCGTGACTTAGTCTCTGCAAATATAAAGATCAATTAATTGTTCACTTTACGTTCGCTATAGCTGGTTAAAGGTGAAACGATGAAGGAGCATTCTTAGGTTTATGTTAAGACTATGGGGCTTTATTATTAGCGCAGTTACCCAGACTTCTCTTCTAGCTGTGCACCATTAAGCGTTGGGGGAGCTGCGCAATCCCCCCAAACTATGGTTGGGGTTGTGACAAGGATTTTATTATAGCAAATATTTGCCGAAAATGGTTATCTTGTGGAGAATTACTTTACTGAGCGCGACACGCCCAGAGAGAGCAACCGTGTCTCTCAGAATTATATTAAACAATGAGGCGGCAAAAACTACTGGGCATTAGGATGGGTCGATGCGCCGGCAAAGAATGTTGATTGCCGGCAAGGAATGCTGATAACCAAAGGTAACGGCCCAATCGAATGCCGATCTCGGTCAGGCCTGGGATAATTACTAATCAAACACTCAGACCTCTCTCTAATCTCTAATCCCGATCTGTAATGAGCCTTAATGGTGGCTCCGGTCAGCGGGCGGTCGGATAAAGAACTCTACGCTCCTTATTACAATTATACCACTCTCTGTTAGTGGCTGATTCTCAGAAAGTTTTGCAGTAAACTAAAGAGCGGACTGCATATATGCTGTTAACGTGGAGTGGAATTTATATTCTAGTGGTCTTGTTACTGAATAAGATCACTGTTTGCTGCGCTCATGGCTGTAAGTTCATCATATCAGAGGTTAACAGCGACACACCGCAACAATTCGAATCAGACGAATTCATTGAAATTCGAGGAAACTGCGGGACGGATGCTAGGTTGAACTTTGACGGCTTGAAACTACTAGTAGTGAAATCGGAGTCCCGTATTAAAACCAAGCGTGGCACAAGTGAATCCATTGAGGTTGCCACAGCTGAATTGTATTTAAATTTAAAAAAAGATGATTCCAATCGTTTAATGTCTTCAAAAGGAGAGGGCCTTAACGATTATTACTTTACAATTGGAAGTGGCAAGAAAACTGATGTTCGCTATGATGTACACTTCGAAAGCTCACGCGTCAGAAGTCGAGTTAAAGTAATGGCACCGGAAAAGTCATCAGCAAAAAGTTTCTTTAACCTTGGCAACGGAAATAAGTATGTTATGGCAGTGCTACTGCTCCATTTGCCTGGAGATCAAGGAGTGCAGATGAACACCCTTCTTTCAAAATTTTCGAAGACTGCGCCGTTTGTACCTGCGATTAATGAAGAAGTAATTACGCTGCTCAAGACCACGGGGACAATTGTCGACATGTGGGTATATGGTCGAAAATGCCCCTTTACAAAATGCTCACTATTCGACAACCTCGTTCCACAACACTTTGCTACTTTTCCGGATTACGTTCTTCGGGACTGGGACACAGCAGGCAAGGCCGACCGTAGTTTAAGTTATTGTGGCGATCCTGAATTTGCACCATTTCTGTTCTACAGAATTGATTCCACTAAACCGACTCCTGGCTTTATGAATGACTGTTCAGATGATTCAAACCATTTTACCTTGTCTACCTTTCAACCATACTTACCAATTGAAGCAGGTGGTGATGAGGATGAGGACAATGATGATTATGACACTCAGATATCCGCAGCTGGCTCTTCATATTCAATGTGTTCTCCAACATCGTCACTTCATGCTTCGTCAGATGCAATAGCGCGCGCACAGGAAGAAATGATAGACGATTTTCGCGCAGCCGCTTCATCTACCCCATACCTCGAACCTCTCGTTGTAGCAGAAAGTACCGTTGCCAATATTTTAATCGATGACCGACAGAAACGAGCAATAACAGCAGCGTCACCGGAAGTAATTGATTTAGAAGAAGAACCCGCATTAAAAAGAAAACGATCACAACCATTGCGCTGGTGGGAAGATCATAATCGGTTCGAAGAAAGCTGGATTAATGTTATTAAGTCAGATTCCTTTTTGTCGGCAATAATGGACCCACATTGGTTTACTGAAGCATGGGAAAGAAATCAGGCTGCTAAAAACAGAAATTTCAAATTGCGAACATGGCTTCAATTCGACTTCAGTAATGGCGAGGCACGAATACGCTGCGAAATTTGTCATACGGCCATAGAAGTGCAGAAAATTTACAGCCCTTCAGCTCAGAACAGACCTAAGATTACCGACTGGACCGCTTTAAACACACTAGGCTCAAAAGTTGCTGGCAAGAAAGAATTTCTGCAGTACCTTGTGCGTCACGCAGCCGGCCGAGACGGATACAACTCGGTGCATAGTTCTATTATAAGTGCACTTGAATTGCGCTCAAAAGAATCCCTTAAAAAGGCCTATGAAGATCAGTTGGTTACCGTGGAAAGGGAAGCTTATAATGGAAAATATGATGCCACTTGCAAAACCTTTCACCTTGCTTACACCGAAGCAAAACTTAACATACCATATTACAATCATCCGGAATTATTAGAACTCATCGAGATTAAACTTGGAGTAACCACCCTTGGTACTTGGCATCGTACTCGACAATCAATGATGAAAATTGCAACATTTATAGCTTCGCAGATGCATAAAAATTTAATAGAGCATCTTTGCAAAGAAGAAAGTCATCCGTTTGCAATTATTTTGGATGGTTCAACGGACAAGCGTGGTAAACATTATGTTCTTGTGTACATTCGCGCATTAGAAACTTCCTGGCAACCCGGTGATAATAATGCAAAAATTATCCGTCCAATTACCTACTTTTATAAACTCTTGATCTTAGAGAATGGCGAAGACGCCGAATCTCACATCGAGGCCTTAAAAACCCAATTTGAAGAAGATAATGAAATTTGCGGTACATTTATAAGAAAGCTAAAACATCACTTAATGGCATTCGGCAGCGATGGTGCTTCTGTTAATCTTGGAGAAAATAATGGTATCATAGCTCGGCTTCGTGAATGGACTGGCAATAATATATTTGCAGTGCACTGCATGGGTCACAGACTTCAGTTAGCACTTGGCTACTCATTTCGAGACAATACTGATTTCAAAAATTTGGAATTACTTGTCAATGGCCTGTACACGTTTTTCAGTAGTCAAAAAAGAAGCGAGCGACTAAAAGAAGCAACCGATGACTTTGACGAACAAATTTATCAACTAAATAACATTTTCCCCATACGCTGGGTTGCCTCTGAATTATCTGCTATAAAAAAGATTCGAAACATGTTCAAATCTTTAACCGAAGCTCTTGCAACAATTTCCGGTGATTCTGACAATTTCGATAAAGAAACTCGGGAGACTGCAACAGGATATCTGAGAAAGCTTACCGATCGGAACCTCCAGGCTTTTTCCGCATTTATAAGTGACTTGCTCTCACTACTAACGAAATTATCAACACACGTCCAAAAATCCAACACTTTGATTATTCGCATGTATAAAAATATGCGCGCGACATTACATGCGCTCGGAAAAATGCGACCTCCCGATCCAGAGGAAATCCTACCTGAGGAACCAGAATTTGGTCCAGCATTAACTGCGCTTTTACTCAATTGTCGTTGTTATGCAACTGAAGACGATCGCAATCCTCAACAGTGCAATACTATACAAAAATTTGAAGCGTCCTCTAAGGTGACCTATAAGGATGTTGTATTGGAGAAAACTAATCTGAGAGGCGGTCGTAACTATATAATGGCTCTATCAAAGATAATGCGCTCCATGATTAATACTTTAATAGCTAGCTTGACCAAATATTTTCCGGCCGACGAAATGTTCAAGGCATTTGATGTATTTGATCCGCTCTCTTTTCCACATGATCCGAACGAAGCCTCGAATTGGAAACTGTTAAATATTGTTATTCTTGCTCGTGCGTTTGATCTGCCTCCAGAAGAGACAGGAGAGGAATGGGGCCGAGTTCTCGAGTGCGTTCTAAGATCAGAAAACACCATGAAATACAAAACATCCGCTCCTTTTATTTTTTGGTCAATGGCTCTAGCTGATGAAATGATTCCATGGATCACCAATCAAAACATTTGCAGATTAATTAAAATTGTTCTTATCATTCCTGTTTCATCGGCGGATGCTGAGAGAGGATTTAGCATTGCAAAGCATATTAGATATGACCGCAGAATGTCGATGCGCATGGAAAATCTGGAGACATTTCTTAGGATACGTATTAACGGCCCAGAACCATCCTTATGGAATGCGCTTCCATATGTTATTCAATGGGAGCAAATTCCAAAGGAAGGAGGATGGTTATCAGATGTTGCGCCCGACTCTCGTGCAGATTCTCATTTGACGGAAAAACAACGTGAACGCATAGCTTCATTGTCTGATTTCGACTATGGAATAACCGCAGAAATGTCGAAAGAAGTTCAACTCAATTGGCAACGTATCCTCAGCACGAGCAATCTATTTTGAACTGACTTATTCCAGTTTATTGCATCGTGTTTGTTCTTTCCACGAGCGCATTTGTGTAGTAAAAGCAGCACGCCGTTTTTTGTTACGTTCAGGTGTAACAAATGTTCGAAGCAAAAACATTGCGACAGCGTGCGGATCTGAACCGCAGACCATTAAGCTCGTAAAAACGCCAATTAGCCATTGTACTACGTTACCGCTGTCACTCGATAATTAATTATTGTTTATGATTGCACGCGTAAAACTAAACGCTAGGTCATCGCTCCTCGCGCGCCGTAACTGTCTTGGCGCGGCTGGGGGGGGGGGGGGGGGGGGGCCCCCGGGGGGGGTGGACCCCCCCAGAACCCCCCCGGTTACAGGTATGGTACCCATATATAATAGTCCCAGGCCCAGATTCTGCCAATTTTAAAAATTGCTTATCATGGATACTTTTTTTGGGCCACCCTGCACTAGGTCATCACCAGTTATTGTACAAGACGGCTAGTATAAAATTAACTGACAATGTAGACTAGGTGTCGGTTACATCACTACGTGGTTCTGTTATTGCTATGTTAGTAGTGTACTCTAATAAAAGGATTAAAATCCAAGCACAGTACATTTACAAACAAAAAATGGATAGATTGGATTGAACACATTGGATAGATGGGGTTTTTTGACCCTGGGCCCCTGGGGGTATAAATGAGTGAATCCGCGGTAAGATCAACCTAGTTGTTTCGAGGTGAAGCACAGATTTCCGCAATATCTATACGCCTTTGTATAAATAGAAATGCTGTGTTTAAATTTGCAAGTTCAGCTCGATTGGTTACTCGGTTGCCGAGTTATGGTCATTTGAAAATTTGCATATTTTCGATTTTCGTCATAAAAATTTTATGGACCGATTCTTTAGTAAACAATTGCATGAAAACGGTAAGCTTCCGCCTTCAAATTTTAAACCCAGGTATGGCGACTAATCTTCGGGTGTTGTAACTGCTTTCTGTGCTTTTATGCGAAGTTCAGAAAATGACGCCAAAAATATTTAAAACCCTTAGCGCCGTCCCAGCAGATGTTTATGTTTGGCCGAACGCAAATATAAATCATGCTCATTAGAAAACTGTCACTAATTGAAGCACACTGTCCGGCGTTATGATGAGCAGTTTTAGAATAGTTATCATCAGCCATTTGGCATGGATTAGCGGGCACGCGCGGACCGGCTCAGCACGCTCGTTCACCCGAGACATATTTTGCCGCGGCAGCACCACAGCTTCATGGCCGCCTCAGCGCAGCACAGCCCGGTCGGACCTGCAACGGCTCACATCCCACAGCAGCACGTGATGACTACGCTCCTCGTACAGCCATCGACGGTTTGTGTAAATATATATTGTTTTTTGACTTGAGCTAAGTCAATATATTTCCTCGCAGTTACTAAGAAATGTATTGACTTACCTTATCTGCAGTCTCATTCTTTGTGCGCATCTTTGTGCTAACGATACGTCTCTTCGTAATTGTCCAACATTTTGCGTCTAATATCATTCGATGTATTGTACGCTAAAAGTAGTGATGGACTGGAACCAATTGCCGGGGTTTTCGGGTTGAATTTTTAAATTTTTTCGGATAGACAGGGTTGCGGAGGGTTTATCAACTTTTTCAGACAGTCGGGGTTCTAGGGCGATGCCCCAAAATCGGTTCCCCGGTCTATCACTATTTTAAGGGTACATATAAAGTACAGATAATTTGCTAAATTACTGAAGAGTATATATTATCTGCGGATTGTTTTGAACCGGCTTAAAATAACATATAACCGCGTTGTTGCTGTTAATAGCTCGTGAACCGTAAATGTTGACTCAAATCCTAAGGAGACGTGAACCTTTACTCTCTCATTTGCTGTTATTCTTTTCAATATGATCTCTGATGAGTTTTAGATGTGAAAACGCGTCGAGATCGAGAACGGGAGCTTGCTAATGGCATCATTAAGGGCGTCGACAACAAGCAGAACACAGTTCAATCGACAATGTTCTGTTGAACATACTGAATTTGTTAATGAATATTAACTCTGAAACCCTCTGTCACTTGATATTTCGAATTAATAATAAACAAATTAATTGTGAGGGTGCTTTAAAAAATAATGTGTTAAAATGGAGCATCTTACGACAACGTTACATAAAACGAGAAGTTCAAAACCGATGCCGTAAAATGTTTAGCACTTTTTGGGCAATACCTGAGGTGCCCGAATTTGGACTTGATCCAATAATAATTGGCAAATGCAAGAATTCAAACAGCTGCAGTCCTGATTGTGTTTCTCTGTAGATCCGCTAATCAACAAGTCCTTCTACTGACTGTACGAAAGTCAGGTGTAATGAGCTTACACCTGCAAGTAGTCCTCGCACCAATCCCATCATTCTAATTTTATGATATATGTGACGTAGCGGTGGGACTAAAACACGATTTCTGATGAGTCAATATTGACCAGAAATGCACGACATATTTAATCTCTGACGTTTAATCGACTTCCGCTTTTGAATGAACCCAGCGGCTAATTAACTGTAAACGGAAGTCGGAGGAGTGCCAACGACTAAATCACTTCCTTTCAAATTGCTGATGATAAAGTAAATAGAGTAATTTGGTCGAACGTTGACATTTGCCATTAAGTCATGCGTCATTTAATTAAATGCTCAACAGCAAAATTTCAATTACAGCCAGCAGATGAAAATTCTTTCTGATGGCTTGGCTTCAAGGAGCGTGAAAGGCACGGCTCTTGCTTAGCAATCAAAAATCAGTAGTCGAGTTAGTGCCTCTGCGGTGGATGATTGATACTGGTGATATACCTTATTTATGATGCGTGTCACCTAGCATACTCAAGATGTGTAAGTTGAGGAGGATTATTTCGGTCACATGGTCAAATATTAAAAATTGTTTGACGCAAACATTCACGAAACGTGGCGCACATAAACATTTTGGAAGATTGAAAAGTTTGCGTGGCATTGAAAACGACGCAAGTGTTGATAAAGAGTAATGGCCAATTTAAACACAGCATTTAAATCTCTATAAAGCTATATAAGCTTCGAAAAAACTTTTCTGACCCTAGGTACCCTAGGTAGACTCACTCTTGAACCCATACAGTAGCGGATTGGTGACAACATTGATCAAAATAAGCCATTTGAGGAAGTCAGCATTGGCTAGTGCTGGAATAAGATCGCGGTTCAGCTCGGCAGCCAGGGTGACCACGTTGTAGGGCAGCCAGCAGATAAGGTAGCAAAGGACGACGGCCGCCGCTGTTCTGAAGATTCGAGAGCGCATCTGGCCTCGCCAAGCGCGCACGAGTGGCTTGCAAGGGGTATTTGAAGTTGTTTCGCGTGCCTCGATGCTACCGAAATTTCTGGACCTAGTTAGTGCGATGGTTTCGCAGCGAAGCGATGGTGCTGTAGGTGGCGATCTAGCGCATGAATAGCTTGTAAGTAGCTTGAGGATAATACCATAGCAGACGACGATGATGATAAACGGCAGCCAGAAGATGACGAGAACGTGGGTGACGGCATAGGTGGTACGTGAGACGGTCAAAGCAATCTATAACAGCACATATAATATCATTTAGCGTATAAGCGTCATATCAGTTGAAGTTGGTGCGCGAATCTGGGACCAGTTGCTTTTGTACGAGTTCAGTATGGTAGGCGGTCGGCGTATGGTATACTGTATATTTCGTCGGCGGACCCAATACCAGTGCCGGATAAGGGGAATCATATGATCCCCGCCAGGCGCTTGGCTAACAATCGAAAACTGGCCCCTAAAGATGCAGTAAGGTTCGGTTTCATCGTTCATACCAAACCAAGCTCTACCTGGTTCCTTAATTATAGCGCCGCGCTGGCTGTTACGTGCTTCAGTAAAGTTCTGTGAAAGGTAATACTGTATTTGTTTAAATTGCTTTGCTAGCAAACAATCTAAACAAAGAAATGAAATGCCAATAAAAGAAACATTATTGACCCAAGACGGTTCAAAGGAGCAGCCAAGCTTGGAGCAGGTATCCATGAGCGTCCATTCGCTGACACACTGAGCCCAAGCGCCCTCTTCGTGAACGAACACGTACAGACGCCAGAGGAGCAGTTGCGGCAAACTGCAGACGATCGCCGACACGTAAGAGCTAATGATCAGCCAATGAACTATTCGCAGATAGCTGGCACCGCCGATGAGCAGACCATACGCAGCCCCCTGAATACACAGTATTTGACTATTGAATATTTGAATAGAGCAACACTCGTTTTCGAAAATGCTATGGAGCTCGTGCGGGTGAAATAATGCCTAATTTGTGCTGCACTAGTATACAGAAGTATTTTAAAGAAGTATTTTCTCTTGTGAACAACTGTTCCCGGGCCCTAAATTGATAAAGAGGTCGAAACTGAAGAAAACGAAGAGTGCAGCGATGATCAAGAGGCTGATTTCACATTTCATGAGATTTTCGTTGTCCAGTTGAACTTTACCTTCATGTTTCATTTGTACTGTACAGGGTGCGCACAAATTAAGTAAGAGGGTTCGATTGGTCCCTGCTCTGCATTGCGCCCATAATTTTGCAAGCGGATTGTTTTAAAAGAAAGCCCAGGTTCTAACTTAGAGAACCATATCAAAAAAATTTGGCAAGAATGCAAACTAACTATAAATTTTAAAAAAATGCTTCATTTTGAGACTTTTGTGTAACAATGTAATGTCTGAAAATGAAGTATTTTGCTTTTTTAAAATTTATCGTTAGTTTCCATTCGTGCCCAAATTTTTTGATATGGATCTCTAAGTTAGAACCTGGGCTTCCTTTAAAAAAATCGGCTTGCAAAATTATTATCGCAGTGTCGAGCAGGAGCCGATCAAACGCTTTTACTTAATTTTTGCCCACCCTGTATAATTGACTTTGGGGCCTCCAATGTACGAAATGGATATGATTTCGTTAGCATCACTCATACTGTGGGCCTAGCAGGCGCGTAGCTAAGGGGGGCGCGGGGGGCTTGGATTTTTTGGATTTGCCGCCCCCCCCGTTTTTTGAGGCGCGAAAAGTGAAAGGTGTCGAGTTGCTTCTGTAGACATGTGTACGGTGGGTTTTGCCTGGCGACTAAGATTTTTTTTCGCCAAAATTTGTTTTTACTATAAGTGACCGGCTGGGGATATCTCTGCCCCCCGGTTTCCGATTTCTGGCTACGCGCCTGGGGCCTAGTAGCAGTTAGCGCAGGAGCAACACTAACTATTTTTTTTTACCATACCTGGGCTTTTATCAGTCGCCGAAAAATGATCGCGCGATCAACCGCAATGCTCGTGATCATGTTCGACGTGAGGCAGAAAGCGACCATCCAAGCGAAATTGATCAAACGGCAGCCGACGTCTCCAAATCGCCATTCGTAAGTGATGAGCCACGCAATTTTTAGTGGACAGTACGACATCAACACGACCACATTGGTCACAGTTAAGTGAATCTTGAAGAGCAGATGGCCGGTCTTCACGTTTTTCTAAAAATGAAAGATCAGAAAGAAATCAACTTTGTCGTGATATTCTATTTTTCCACGCCGCTACGCAGCGTGGTATCACGTTGGGAATGTACTAGGACGCTTTTTGACATGTTCGAAAATGAAGCAAAACAACAATGAGAAAAGTTACAACTGTGTATCAATATATCGCACTAATTGTAACATGAAGAAATCAGACGGAGTTACGTTGCCAAATAGCGCTCTAGGACGAAAAAAGTGTGGTATGACGCTTTTGACAAATTCGAAAATGGCGCGTCGTAATCAAAGTTCAAATGGTTACGTTCATTTGTTAGTTGCTGCGCTGCGCAACCAATTAGCGTAATTAAACGAGTAACTTTAAGAGGGAGGAACCGCGCAGCAGCGAATGCATTATTACTTTCGCAATATTTTCGCATTGGTTTTTTATCAAAATTGGCGTGTGCATGACCACATCGTTATGACCAGAACGACGGTTTTATATTAACGAAGTTTGAAGCTATTCGATTTGGTTTGAAATGGACGTTTTAAAGTGCTCAATATGAAGCCAGCTTGACATGTAATTTGTCTGCAATGGGCTGACCAGGAAAGATTCTCAGTAAACATGACGCCCAGGTCACGGGTTTCAACAACCGATTTCAAGTCACTAGCACCCACGGAATAAGCTTGATTTTTGCGTTCTTTACTGAGCTAAGATGCAAAATTGAACATTTTTCTAACGCCAAAGAAAGCTGCATACTGTTGGCCCGAAGAGAAATCGCCTGCAAGTCATTTTGTAGTGCCATATTGTGACCTCATTTTTATATGATAAATAGAATATGATAAAGAGTTTCATCTAAAGATAAGACTAAACCTAGATTATGTCCAAATCTATGAGTTGGTAAATGAATTTGTTAACTAAGACCGTTTACAAGACAAAACGAGAGAAAATCGTCAGCGATACACGAATCAGAGACTGAGGAGTCTATCCAGTTAGTTTTTGGAAAGTTGAAATCTCTACAATGATGTAAAGGGTACCTTTCAAATCAAGGCAATCAACGTAATTCTGCCACAGCCCATTGAAGTCACCACCTTTACCAGCCGAAGGTGAGAGGGCGATATACAGAGGTTAAAATAAGATAAGAATGGCTAAGTCTGATTTTAATTGATATGGTTATGAAGGCAGAACTGGAAACGGGAAATCCAAGTTGAGATACTGGAATATTATTGGGGACGATCACGAGCGGGCCTCATGCTTTCTTATGAATACGATCGACTCGAAACAATTGAAAACAATTAATGTCACATAATTCAATGTCATCAAAACCATCTGTCAACCAAGTCTCACAAAGTGAAAATATCGTATTGATGCTCTAAGAGACGTCAGTTTTCAACAAAACGCTTTGTTAAAAACGGCATCCTCTTGCAAAACGGAGAACGGAGAAAGCACGAATACAGTAACCAACAGTAATAGTGAAAAAGTTTTGGAAATGGAAAATATAAATAAAAAAAATTTAAAGTACCGGCAGAAATAGACAGAGCCGACGAGGCACAAATTCCAGCAGACATACTTTATGCAAGAATACAGTGTTGTAGATGTAGTGCTTCGTGGCACGGACGAGCACGATGATGTTCAGCGCGCATCCGACCGCAAAGATGACGATTAGAAAGGCGATTTCGAAGTAGTCGGACGTGATGTGTGTGGGTGGGGAGAAGCCGATCATTCGGTTGGTGCCGAGTTGCTCGAAGCGCAGCAAAACCTGCCTGATGGCCTGGATCGATTGGTTTATGCGTTCCATAGTTCCAGCGTCAAGACGTTTTATGGCTGATGCCATTGATGCTGTGGAAAGCGATATTAAACAAACAGAAATACACAGAGGGCAGGTCGATCCGATTTCAAACGTTATTACGTTGTCTTCCTGCACAGACATAACTTTGTGCAAAATGAACTAGATCTTGTGATAAGAAATTGCGTTTCTACAGCAACGGGTTAATTATGATCCAGGCCTCGTGTCAGCGTTGCATAGGTAATCCGATTGCATTTTATGTCGGTGTAGGAAGACAATGTAATAACTTCAGATTATCCGTTGATTATTTCATGGGATGTTATGAACTTTTAGACGATTTTGACCAAATTTGTAAATGAAAATTTCCTTGTATTAAACAGACTCCGATTTTCACTGATCAAAATTTCAGTATAAAATTTTTACAAAGACAATGCTTTTAACGTGTGGCAGTAAAGTCGCTGCACGGCATTAAGATTACGGAATAAAATAAGACAGTGTGCCGACAAAAATTGGCTGAAATTAGCGTCACAGTAAAGTTATTATCTTCCTATGTGAAATGACGATCAGTTTTTATTATTAAGCAGTCAGCAAAACGATGAAGGTAGTGAGTCTTTCTGTCTCAAAGACTTCAAATTCCTTCCTTGTGATGACTTGGATTTAGGATTAGTTGACAACGTATACACAGCGCCTGCTTCAACACGAACTTGCTGCGCCAGACAAGAACATGGGGGATGGGGGATAGTCCCAAGGGGTCGCAGTCCCAAAACGAAAAAATGGTTGAGGATGGAAAACGTTTTCGCCACGTAGTGTTAGAAAAAAAGTAATCTGCATTGCCAAAACTAGCGTCTGGGGACTAAAAAATTTTTTGTGTGGTGCGGCATCCCCTTGGCGAAAATTTTTTGCGGGATTGGGGAAACCCCTCAGACGGGAAAAAATGCCCCATACCCCCAGCCGCCGAAGCTTGCCCATGTCTGTACTGCGCCATACGTGTTTGTCGACAGTTCGGATTCAAAAACTAATAAGCCGATGAGATGCGGCTTCCACTTACCCACAGCAGCAATGTCTACAAACGCGCTCAAATTAGCGCTGCTCAGTCGTCCCATTTCCGAGCGTCGGTTACATAAGAAAGAGACGAGCGCCGAAAAATAGTACTGTAGGAAAACTCATTTAATTCTATAACGAGATTAATTTGCGCGGACTGATTGCACTTATGACTGGCTGCTGGTGAAACATTCTCGTGAGAGCAGAAT
>JAQGAX010000074.1:0-26515 GCA_034698105.1 Plectus exinocaudatus | reverse complement strand
AGTGTTCGATACTATTTTATTAGCATTGCGTTCTGAAATAAACCTTTCTATGCGCTATTTCTTGGTCTTGAAACGATTTACAACAAGCCGGCTACGGTGGATAGTGGCAGCAGCATACCACGGGCATTTTACAATAAGGCCTTTCTGTCAGACATTTTTATCACTAGCAATATGAACTATTCACGTAACTCAGAGTCGTACGCTCGCGTGAGTAAGTTTACGCTTTCTGGTGGAAGGTCCAAGTATGGCGGCATCCAACAATGGTCAGTTCTTTGACTTGCATCCCGATTTCGTTTCTTTTATTGTTTAAGTTTAAGGCATTTTAAGTATACCTGGTTATTTTGCTTAGACTTAACGGTTTTCTTTGCACTAATCTTGATCATTTGTTTAAAACGCGTATACATAACATATGTTATGTATTCTCCAGCAAACGAGCTCAACAAATGCTACACACTTGTAACCTACCAGTTCAGCACCTTTAGCTTACTAACTCTACACCACTTAATTACCTCTTCGTACAATTTTCTTAACATTTCTTTGAGCTCATTTCGAAACTAACTGCTTCCTCTCGGGTATTCAAAAGCGATTTGTCCGTGGTGATTTAATTATTAGTAGTTCTCGCGAAAATAAACCACATTTCAGAAACGTCCACTTGGATGAAGATGTTCTCAGCGGCGGACATTCCGACGAAGTTGGCCGTGCAGTACGCGCGTTTGTTCGTCGAGCAGCGGATTCAGAAGTCGATGCTGCCCGAGCTGGACAAGCCGACGCTGCGCGAGATCGGTATCACCGCCATCGGCGACCAAATCGCCATCCTCAAGCAGATTAAAACGCTCAACGAGATGGAGACGGAAAAGGTGGGATGTGCAGCTTTAAAAAACTGAACTTTTTAAAACTATTCAGCCTTAAAACTGAAATTTATGACTGTCACCTCTGTTTTATAGGTAACGCTCGATTCACTCAAAGCGGACATCACCACCAAGCAGAGAGCGAAAATTTCAGTCGCCGGGCCATCGACTGCAGCTGTATCTGCGAAGACAGTCTCTGCGCGTATAACTGCGCCGGCTGTAAAGAAGGTCATCCGCCTCGCTCCTACTTCTGGTTAGTGTTCTGTGCTGTTTCGGTTTCGCTGAATTTTCCGTCAACTAACTGACCTTATGTTTACTTATTTTAAGAAATAGTAGTACACGAGGTTATACTTTACCAGGGTGTGTTAATAGTGTGGATCAATAAACGTGCAGAGGAAACGGT
The DNA here is from genome assembly GCA_034698105.1 of Plectus exinocaudatus. Classification (NCBI taxonomy): domain Eukaryota; kingdom Metazoa; phylum Nematoda; class Chromadorea; order Plectida; family Plectidae; genus Plectus; species Plectus exinocaudatus. The sequence goes on along the minus strand of JAQGAX010000074.1, from coordinate 25,264 downwards.
TGCGTATCAATATTTTAGGAAGCGTCCTCCTAACGACGATCGTTGCGATATTCGATTTGATTCATCAAGTTACGTCGGCGTTATCAACAATATTTAACTCATCAAATATTATTGACATTGCGTTTTGAACAATATCCCTGAAATTGGGTTTCAATTGACAAATAATCTTTGCAGCATCGAGGAAACATTTATAATCATTCATCTGTATTGTCAAACTTTACAAAATGTTTCAGTATCTGTATCGAGTGCCAGCGAAGCCGATGACGACGGAGTGCCGTACGAGCCATCGCCGCCGAAACGAGGAAAGCCCGCGCCAGACTTCGACGTTATCTATCATGTTAAAATGCCTGTCGGCAGCACCCCGAAAAGCCGCGAACTGCTCAAAAATGCCGCCACTTTGAAAGCCATCGGTAAGTTGGTCTCTCCGCTGCTGGCTTGTATAAATGTCATTCTCTTCTAATGGCTCGTTTCATTTTCAGGCGTCGCTCCAGCGGGTCGGGGCGTATCTGGAGTGCGCCGTTCGGGTCAGCCAGTCGCGGCTAAGAGTACCGTATTCTGTCGCCTTGGCGCCGCTGCGGGACCTGAGACTGATGTTCTCCAGTCGGTCTACAAACGCAAGCTGCCTGCCCGACCCGGTCAGATCATTTAGTATTTTTAAAGTATTTATCAATGGAAGAGGGTAACCCTCGGCGAAATTACTATTCCTATTATTAATTACGATCAGTGTTGCAACTAAATAAGAAACTTAGTTAATGGCGCGCATGCAATTATTGATTACTTTACACTAAATTTCTACTGACTTTACACAGCGAGAAAACCAATAATCTGCATGCGCGCCACGTAGAAAATAACTAAGTTAACTAAGTTTTCATTTAGTTGCAACACTGATTACGATCTAAAATTACGATTTGGAGCATCGTGTTGGCAATTAATTGTCACTTCATTATTATGGAATTAAACATATTTTATGCGCTATTTTGGGGCCACTTTTTGCACGCCATACGAAGATACTTCATAAACAGACCATCTCCCTCTCTCCCTCTATGTTGCTTTCAACTTGATCATCGTCAAACTTTTAGGCTCTCCTGAAGTGACCTCGACGACGGGCTTTGATGACGATTTCGAATCCTACGATACGGATGCGACTATGGCGTCGGATCGTCTGAATCGCAATCATAGCGCCCTGAGTCGACTGGGTGGCAAAACCGGGCAGTCTGGTAGGCGTTGTCATGTTTTGAGTTGATTGGCAGTTAAGTTGGGGTCGGTGCACCGGTCCCGATACGATTTTCATCACCGATTAAAGCACTGGTAACAATTTTTTGGACTTTGCAATGCAATTGACTCAGTAAGGGGCCGTCCATAAATTACGTCACGCTGTTTTTGGCCTTTTTCCGACACCCCCCCCCTCTCGTCACGCTACCGTCATTCTGCAATCGATCTCAGTGACCCACCCCCTGCCTATGGTTAAGCATAGATATGACGTCATAGCGTCACGCGTCCGTCACAGGCCTTCTCAGACACCCCCTCCCTCAAAAAGCGTGACGTAATTTATGAATGGCCCCTAAATCATTGCAATTTGAAGCTTGACATCCCTGACCATATTATTCACCAAATTATACTGTACCATTTAAAAATCTATCTGAACGAGTCCTTATTCAGTCTCGCCAGCCATTGCCGCCTCTCATCTGCTCAACCGCGCGAAGTTGACGGCTGTGAAACGAACTACCATCAGCAGAAACATCGCTCCTCAGTCTCAAACGATCACTGTCCGACTGAACACGGAGCCGGCGACGACGATGAAGAAGAGTATGCCCCTGTCGAGCGGGCTAAGTGGTCGGCTGGGTGCCGGCGGCGGTTTCGCCCCAGAGGCATCGGTCAAGGCGCGATTGGGAGCGCAGGCTGCTCCCGTCCCTTCGTCCGGTCTCGCGGCGAAATCCAAGAACACGACTGGTATTCGTGCGAGACTGGGATAGTCCTATAGGTCATGACTGGTAGTAGGAGGTGATCCAATTAAATGTTACGAGATTGTTTGCCCACAACTTACGCAAATTAAGACCAATTTTGACCATACCGCTAGGTAGAGGAAGCATTGCCACTTCTTCCTACTATATTGCAATGATTTCTGATGAAGCCATTGAGGGTCTTTTTTCAAAAAAGTGACACAAAACGACGCAGTAAGGAATCATTGAAACCTCATAGGAAAAGCAGCTGGGCTCCTTATCCTGAGATGAAATATGGGCAACATTCGTCTTACTTTAAAAAAGCTATGGACAAACCAACTAAACTCCTCGCAATTAATTGGATCATCCTGTAATTACCGTCACTACAACGAAGCAATTTTTATAGCTTGCGTTCTCGTCTGTATTGTTTAAGTTTAGTAAAATAGTTTCTCGGAAGACGACTGGCATTCCTTTGAAATTGAAATTGCAATGATCATTGCACTTTTGAGATGTTTGCGATGTGGACAACTATCTTAACAGTGAATGAGCAACAAAGATCGACTTTTTCTCTTTGTTTGATCCCAGCTTTTGTTCTGTTATTGTGTGTAGAAGAAAATAAGGACGCCTTAAATATGCAAAATGTACTGTGGAATTGTTGTTATGACGTCGGGTCTCGCAACGAAACAGTGGAAGTAAGCTGGTGTTCATATGGTATGAGGCCCGGAGAGCAAGTTTGTACGTTTGTATAATGACAGCCTTAAAAACACCGATTGTCAGCTTATTTTGCTCGCCATGCTTGTGTCATTTGAAGCATTTCCGTCTGTTCTATGGAAGTCTTATTGTGTCTTGTATACGATAAATGAAGGCTCGGAATGGAATACTTAACGCATGTTACATAATATTTGAACAAGATCAACGATTATTGCAACATTTTGCTGCGACATCGACTACCGCAAATCGCAGCGAAGCAGAGGGCAATTAGATTGTAATGAAACTTCCTAAAGGGGACACCGCCGGATCGTTATATTCTGTCCCCTTTAGGTGTACAGTACTGAGGAACCCGAATAGGTGCAGTTTTTTCCACGCAGAGCGAACTCTAATCAGTGCCGGTGTAGATACACCTGCGCTACACCTCTTGCGCCTACGTCTGGTCACTACTATTGTTCCCATCCTTCGGTGGTCATCCGTGCGGAGTCTTATGAAATGAAATTGTCAAGATATAAAATTGGTGCGTCCGAATCCAAACGTATTACCGCTTAATTTTGTTGGAGAATAGATATCAGTTGTGCTGCGTGCGTGATCCTTCAGATAAAACTCATTTAAAATTGTTCGAACACGTCCGATAATAACGATACATGAATTTAATTAATGTTGGGCACCGACAAAAGCACTTTTATTCTTTTCAGAACGTACGTTCGTGTACCTTCAAAGCCAAGCCTAAAACGATTAGCGTCTATTTATACAATACATTTAAACAGGCTTTGTCGAAATGGCATCAAGTTGATCAATGAGCTTTTGATTGGCAGCTTGACTTATGCAGGCTCAAAAAATGCATCACTAAATATTAGGCTCGGCGTTAGGCACAATTCGACGAGCCGCGCGAGCCTTCCAAATTTCATTTGCTTTCTTCAAATATGGTCTCAGAGCTCCGAAGGATATGAATATCAACAAGTGGTTGCGAAAGTCACGCTTGAGAAAAATATATACGAACAGGTTAATGGCCGAATTACAGCAGAAGATAACGTAACAAAAGCATTGATTTGCTACAGATGTCTTTATGATTCTATTGTACGCGCCAAAGATGGCAATGTTAGGTAAGGCGATTAGCAGAACATCGACAAAGGTGATTATCAACGTGATGAGCACACGTCTCAATTCTCGGTTCATTCTACCATTCACGTTTAATGTTCTCGCTCGTACATATGTGAGCACATTTAGCATCAACGCGATTAAGGGCGGCAAAATGACGACAGCTGAGTTGTAGTTACTGTAGGCTAAACCGTAAGCACTCATGACGGCACAAAGTGCGAAAGTACAGCTAAACCGGTTCAGATAGGCGCTGAGGTAGCCGAACAGGAGCGAGATGAAAACCGCTACGCAGCAGCCGATCACCGTCAAGATACGCTTACGATTGTTGATGTGAGCCTTGTAAAATAGTGGTCTGCAATTGGAAATCTCTCACGCACATGTATGGTTGAGAAAACGATTATGTTGAGAATTTGTGATTCTCAACATAATCATTTTGCTTCAGCTAAAATCAAAAATCTGCAGATTTCTCATTTTACGGAACAGCCCATTTAGCTATCGCAAAGAAGTCGAGAAGAATTGAATCATGGGCGAAATTGCCCACCATGGCCGAACTATATTTCTCTTGACAACGAGGGCGGAACCGAACGCAAATATGTACAGCACCCTAAGCGATAACGTCACCACTTACAGACGGGGTCCTGCCACGATGGGGCGATTCGTTTGCAATTCAAAATTATTTAGGGAACGGCCTAATTGCTTACTTGTAGACAGCGATGAATCGTTCAATATCGATGATCAGAATTACCAATGCCGGAAGCTGACTGCCAATCAATTGCAAATGGGGGTTCGGGAACAGCAAGCATTCGAAGCTGCTTCGTAATTGCTCGAACTGGTTAGTAAAAATCAGATGACGACGGAGATACCCTGCCTGACATGTGAAGATCGTATTGATCAGATTGGCGAACGTCAAAACTGAGAAAAAGAAATACTTTTCTCGCAGTTCCTGAAATTGATTTTTTTCATCGTACTGTAGCTTCGGCGCAGTACTCATTTCACTGATGTGTTCAATATCTTTCAATAATTGTTTCAGATGCGATGCGAAGCGAATGATGTGAAGTTGTCATCAAATAGTCAGTGTTAACGCCACATAAATTAGTACCGGAGTGTCTCGAAAATACGCCCCCTTCCCCCTGAAGCTTATATTTAAGAAGTGCTAAAGCATTTTCTGAGCAAAAGTGGATGTAAGAGCGAATTCTTTTCTAAAATAGACGCGTCTCTTCAATGTATGACGTTGCGCCAGCTTAAATAGAATTCTTCAAATTGATTTTATCACTTCTCGAAACACAGGATATAGGGGGGGGCGTATTTTCGAGAAACTCTGGTAGTACCTTTTTCGTCAGAAAAGTGAGAAGGCAGATGATGTTGAAAGCAGATGCTGCGCTGCCGACAATGACGTATAAAAGGAACGCATCCAGCAAGACGGCGTCAGAGAGCGATTGATCGGGCGTCGCGGTGGCATTGTTCCAGTACGCGTTTTTTGGGCTATTTCTGCATGTTTCTGACCATGATGGCGTGTCCGACTGATTCATTTTCTTCTGGGCTGCTGCTTACGATACTTCACTGAAGAATTAATGAATTATTTGCATCGCGGCTTCAAAACTTTCGTGGATTTTTGTGAATTTTAAGTGCATTCCTTAAAGTCACACTGAAAACAAGTCAAACAAGATGGTAACAGATAAGTTACCATTCTTAAAGGAATGGAACACTTCCTGAATCCCACCACGACTTGCCTGCCGCACAATCTGGGGCCCACTCAGGCATGGGCACCGATTTGGGCTTGGGGGGGTTATGGTCGACTGTCTGGGTGGGTTATATAACCCCCCCCCCAATAGGATGACCAAGGGGCTTGGGTACCTTATTATAGCACAAAAAAATTTTTCGCCCCGTATTGGCGACCTTTTTTTTTAAAAAGGTCTCAGTCGCCAGACCAATTTTCAGCCTCCGAACAACACTGTACTCCCCCCTTCTCATTGAAAATTTTCTCATAACCCCCAACCCATTTTACCTAATCCTATCGGACCCCTTGGGGGGTTATATAACCCCCCCCCCAAGGATCTGCCGCTGAGATCTGTGCTGAGTCTCATACTTGATCTGAGCCGATCTGATTTGAGCCGATCGGCCGATCTGAGCATAGATCTCAACGGTTGCTCTTTAGTGAAACAGACCTCTGCAGTCAAGACACTACCTGCGCTTCGAAGTAAAGGCCAGGCTTTATCAGTTGTTCTGAGCTGGGGCAATAAGACGATTTTAGTCTCACCAAAGAATCTAGGATGCAACTCAGTTAGCCGCGATGTTTCTGGATCAGCGCCTATGAATTTACTGCCAGAGAGACCAATGGGTTCGTCTGTTCATCTCTTAAAGTGCAACATGGACAGCTGGAAATGCTAGGTAGCGCACAGCCAACCTTCCCTGGGAATCAAACAAAAGCGAACTGACAAGTGGGCAGCGCAAATCTTGAGTGTTCCAAAGATTAATCAACCTTCCTTTTGTCTCCGTTTGCAATACTGCCTTTCTTGCTCGAAATTGAAGCACCAATAAAGAATTCATTTAGCCTACTCTTTTGTCAGCCGGTATCAATTTCCTAAGCAGTGCTAGTTCGAACCTGAGAAATGCCTGATCTGACGTCAGAGTGAGGACAGTTTCAGCAATTCGAAATGTAAGACTTAGATATGAAAATTATTTTTGAAGTTAGAACGTCCACTATTCCCTGAGGTATGCTACATACAGTATACCTGTTTTGAAAAATAACAATCGTATCAATTGAAGCGTTTCTGCCTCTTTCGTAGAAATCTTATTGCGTCATTGTGTTTCCGATAATTGAAGGTTCGGAAGGGTATACTTAATGCAAATTACGAAACCAGACACCTAACAGAGAAATCTTGTTTGCCGAAATTTTTATATAAAATGAGCGAAATAAAAATGTGACGTGCACACCATTCGTTGGCTTTATTCTAAATCAGCCTTCAGCCACCGCAGTCATCTGACAAGCAAATGGAAGAATATCCGCAGCGTGCTCAGACCACATGTAGCCGATCCACTTTCGCGTGGTGCACAGAGACCCTGCAGGACGCACTGTTCCATCTACATCATTCGTACTGTACCATTTGAAATAGGTCACTGCAGATCCGTCTACCCAAGACCAGTCCGATGCTGCACTGTAAATCAGCCCGATGTACATTTCTGTCGCACGACCATTATCTTGAAACTCTGCTTGACGAGCCAGCTCTAGAATTGAATAAAACCGAAAATTTGCTCCTATTGCGAGTTGCGACTAATAGTTTTCGAATAAGAAAATGGTGAATGTTTGAGGTTGGGAATCCAAAGCCGCCTCATTTTGCTCTATCAAAACTTTCATCAAATACGAGGAGGTCGCCAATTGAAGAATAAATTCCAGCGCAAGAGAACGAACTTCAAGTTTTTTGCTGCTTTCTTATAAAGAAAATTTCGTTCCCGGATATGATATTTAGCTTCTCTTTGAGCTTCAATTCGGGAGAAAAAATAAAGCGCACCAGTAACAAATGTAACTTCATCGTCGGAATGAAACGTTGCAAGATGTCCTCCAGCGAGTCGATTGCAGTACTCTTCTGCCATCGGCCATGTAGTTGGCGCAACTCCATCAAATTTTCCACCAAAAACTTGAAAACATTTGTTAGTTTTTACAAAATAAGACCAATTTTTTGCACAATGTGGATTCTGCTGTGCAGTTATCATGCGAATGTATGAACAAATAACAAGGATTGAAATATTAGCAAGCATCATTATTATTGTTGCGTACCAACCGCAAGCTTCATTCGCACTGAATGATGCACAGCGCCGACTTCTGTCTGCCACCAATTTTCTCTTATTAAAACAGTATTCCAGCTGTTTAAATATATGATAGTTTGCAAAACAGAGGTGCGCACAAAATTTTGCATAAATAATTATGTTTGAAAGCAGCAGGCTGCGTATGCACATTTTATGCATGAAAGGGAAAGGAAAAGGTAGCATATTCGGCAGTATAATAGAATCTGACAGAAATTGAGCACAACCGACATTCAGAAAGAATTCCTGTATTCGATTACCAATTTTAAAACTAAATATATTGCGTGAATGTTGAAAATATTTCGTATTTGGTAATGCTTGCGGTACAGTTAGGTTAAGTCAAACGTCTACAGTCTGCCATAAACGAGAAACAGGTGATTAGATTCTCATTGATAATGTTTACTTCATGTGCTTCTGCGCCATAAAAAGGTGCAGTGGATAGTATAGTCAATCAAGATGTTGCATAAATACAGTATAACTTTGGATCATAAGTTTATTCGTAGTTTTGCTTTCCTACTTGCAAATGGCGTCCAGCTCAATTATCAGTTCTGTGTGCGTGTTTTGTTTCATTCTGATCGATCGTGCGATCGCTCAGACTAATCCAGCATGTCCAAACGGCTGGAGCTTCAACTCGAAGTCCAGCAAATGCTTGAGAGTGTTTGCTGCGTCGTCCGACGATGGGGTACCTCGAATCATTTGGTCCAAGGCCGAAGAATACTGCAATCGGTTCAATAGAGGCCATCTCGCATCAGTCGATTCAGATGATGAAAAGATTAGCTAAGGATATCTTGACGAATTTATTATACACGCCAAAGATAACGATGTTAGGTTAAGCGTTTAGAAGAACGTCGACAAAAGTAATTATCAATGTGATGAGAACAAGTCTCAGTTCTCGCTTCATGTTGGCATTCGCTTTTAATCTTGTAGCCCCCACGTATGTGAAAACATTCAATATCAAAGCGATTATGGGAAACAAAATGACAACAACTGAATTGTAGTTACTGTAGCCCGAACCGTATGCACCTAATACGGCGCATAGTGCAGAAGTACATGAAAACCGGTTTAGGTAGGAGCTGAGATACCCGAATAGCAGCGAGATGAAAACTGCCACGCAACAGCCGATTACCGTATAGATTCGAGTACGGTAGCTGATGTGAATCTTGTAAAATATTGGTCTGCAAATGACAATCGAATATGCACATGCAAGGTTGAGAAGAGGGTTAGATACTGTACGATGCACATTTTCGATGTATTTTATATTTTCATTTGCCTTTGCGAAAGTAAAAAAATTCTGCGCATTTTACCACATTCCCACTGCAAGCATCTCAATGAAGCTGTGAAGATTAGAATTGCGGACGGAATCCCCTGCCTAGCGTGTCCCTTAAAGATGTTGGTGAAAGCGCGCAAGAGTACCGCGTTTTCCCGTAAATAAGCCCCGGGCGTATTTACGAAAAGTGATTTTTTTCCACTGTTTTCTCTTCTTACGCAGCATTTGTATCTTACAAGTGTTACCGTAGCGCAGTGTTGCGGAGGTCATATTTTCGGTCATTTTTCTCGCCTTGTAACTTTCTGACTACTTTAAAAATGCGCAGACACCAAGCGTATTGAATTTCTTTGAAGAATTGTTTCAGATGGCAAAATCATACAATCAGTGTGAACCTAAGTTGAAAGTTATACATACAATCATACAATCATACAAATCATACAAGCTAAGTTGAAAGTACCTTATTCGTCAGAAAGGTGACAAGACAGATGATGTTGAAAAGAGATGCAGCGCCTCCGACAGTTACATACAAGAAGAACGCTTGCAGCAAGTCGGCGTTGAAAATCGACTGATCTGGCGTCGCGGTGGCATTATTCCAATACGCGTTGGCGGGACTGTTTCTGCATGTTTCCGACCACAATGACGGATCCGATTGATTCATTTTCTTCTCGGTTGGAGCTTAGGATACTTTGTTGAAGAATTATTTACAACTTGGTTTCAAGAGAAAATTTTGCGTTTCTCTTAGTCATACTGAAAAGCAAGTCAAACAAGACGGTAGCAGATGTGCTGGTATGGCTAAAGGAATGGAACACTCGCTGAGTCCGACCACCACCTGCCTTGCTGCACTACCGGCAGTCAGTCAAGACACTAACTACAGTACCTTCGATCACATTTAATTTATTGTACTGAGCTCGGGCAATAAGACGATTTTCAGTCTCACCGAAGAAATCAAGGATGCAACTCAGTTAGCCGCGATGTTTCTGGATCAGTGCCAATGAATTTGCTCCCGGAAAGACCATCGGGTTCATCTCTTAAAGTGCAATATGGACAGCTGGAAATGCTAGATAGCGCACAACCAACCTTCCCTGGGAATCAAACAAAAGCGAACTGACAAGTGGGCAGCGCAAATCTTGCGTGTTCCAAAGATTAATCAACCTTCCTTTTGTCTCTATTTGTAATGCTTTCTTGCTACGAAAATTGAAACGGCGATAAAGAATTCATTTAGCCTACTCTTTTGTCAACTGCCATCAATTTTAAAAGCTGCGTTAGTTTTGCTAACGGAAATGTCTGACCTGACGTGAGAGCGAAATTAATTTCAGCCATTCAAAATGTCAGAGTCGATTTGGAATTTATTTTTGAAGTCAGAACGCCCACTGATTCGTGTTGCCATGCTATGCGCTTGTTGAAAACTAACTTAACACTTCAATGATGGGGTTTATTCGCTATGTCAGACCGGGACACATTCTGGCGATTGTGGAGGGTCGCACGATCCCCCTACTCCGCTTCTGATGATCTTTTCTACAATACTGTAGGTCGCCAACATCAAAATTATTTCATTTTCTATTTTTTTATTTTATCAAAATTATTAAAACTGTATACACAGCACAACTGAAATCAATTCATAAATTATATTAAGCGGTAATACGTTTGGACTGAGACGCATTCATTTTGCAGTACTCGGCGTTTACAGTACTCGGCATTTTACAGTACTCGGCATTTACAGTATATCCTGAGGTTTATTCCAAAATACTCGGCATTGACGAAGAACGACGGATGAGAACATTAGATCCGTTGTAAGGTGCAACTCGACGAGCCGCGCGAGCCTTCCCAATTTCACTTGATGCCTTCAAATATGGTCTCAGAGCTCCAAAGGAAATTGACATCAACAAGTGGAAAAATGCACTTGAGAAAAATGTATACGAACAGGTTAATAGCTGAATTGCTGCAGAAGGTCACGTACAAAAAACATTGATTTGCTAAGGATATCTTCAGGAAATTATTGTAGACGCCAACGATAGCGATGTTAGGAACAGCGATTAGCATGTCATCGACAAAGGTAATCATCAATGTGATGAGAACAAGTCTCAATTCTCGCTTCATGTTTTCATGCACTTCTAATTTTGTCGCCTTAATGTATGTAAGAATGTTAAGAATCAGCGCGATAATGGGGAGCAATATGACAACAGCTGAATTGAAGTTACAGTAGCTTAGACCGAAAGTACCCATTAGTGCGCAAAGTCCAGAAGTACAGGTAAACTGGTTCAGGTAAGAGCTTAGATACGCGAACAGCAGAGAGATGAGAACCGCTACGCAACAGCCAATCACCGCAAAAATTCGTGTACGGTAGCTGATGTGAACCTTGTTGAATACTGGCTGCAAATGAGTCTCATGAAGGATTTCTACAATCGAATACAAACTGGGGGAGCGCCCCGGAACCAATCCAACCAATCTATGGCTCGAAACGGAAAGCCCAAAAATGCGCAAAATTCATTCATGAGAATTCAATTTGATGTCAAAGATTTGCATTTAGTACGATTAATTGGAGCATTTTTCGGCATCCCTTGACTTTCATGTTTTGGATGCTTTTCCATTTCTTTTTGCGAACGATGAAAAATACTGAGTATGTTTGAACTGTTGTGTGGGTTATGCAATCCTTCTTCCCGGGATGAGTGGTACAAGCGCTCTCCACCTACCGAAATGTACACATCTCTGATTTGCCAAGCGATGAATGCACCACTGACGTTTATACAATAATACAGACGGGGTATGCGACGACGGGATACTTTTGCTTGCAATGCACATTTTGTTATGTGAATTTGGGCGCTGGGCCAAAAACCGATATATGGAGGAGGGAAATCCAAAAGGAGGGGGACATCCGTTTTATTTAGTATCTTTGTAAGTGGAATTCACAAGCTTATGGGGGAAAGTAAAAGATGAGCGGAATCCTCCCTTTGCCTCTGGTGCGCGCCTGATCTTATGTCTTGTAAACAGCGATGAATCGTTCAATATCGATGACTAGAACTACCATTGCTGGAAATTGTCCGCCAATCATATTCAAGTGCGGGTATGGAAGCAGCAAACATTCAAAGCTGCTTCGTAATTGCTGGTACTGGTTCTCAAAAATCAGACTGCGACGGAGATACCCAGATACCCGGCCTGACACGTAAAGACCGTGTTGATCAGATTGGCAAACGCCAAAACAGCGAAGAGGAAATACTTTTCTCGCAGTTGCTAAAATTTGGGGTAATCGAAATTTCGGCGCTTTTTCTTCATTGCAGATAAGCAAGGGATGAAAATGAAATCTATATAAAATCTAAATTTGAAGTTATGTTGTGGCGCTCCTTTACACTAAGATGAAGATTGAAGAAATCTCTTGTTGGATGACCTATTCCTCTAATTTCTACTTCTCGTTTCTCGTGACGAGATCGGAACAAATAGTAGTACTGTACACGTTCTCTTCTCTTTATTTGCTTTCCCAGTTCTTACGAACGAAACGGGAAACCCATGCTTCCCTAAACATAAAATTTGATTTCCCACTCATCTTTGCCTAATTTTTCAAATTTTTGGCCGATTTTCAGGGGCTTCAGAGTTTTTCCCGGATTGGAGGGGTTCTTGCTTTTTTCCCGGACCCCACCTCCTCTCACTTACATGAATGGCTCGGACTCTCGGACCCTGTAAGTAGTCGTGTGTTGGTGTAAATAAGCAAACTGTACCTTTATTTTACAATCACGCACATGGCACAAGTTACAATAAATTCACAAAAAATATTATTCGTTTTGGATTGGGTTGCATCAATTTTATATCTTGACAATTTCACTCCATAGTACTCGACGCTGAACGAACGATGCGAATATTAGACACGGGCTGAGGTACAACTCGATGAGACCCTTGAATCACTGAAGTCTCATTTGAGACCTTCAGATATGATCTCAGAGTCCCAAAGGAAATGGACATCAACAAGTGGTTGCGAAAGTCGCGCTTGAGAAAAATATAAACGAACAGGTTAATAGCCGAGTTGCAGCAGAAGATCACATAACAAAAACATTGATCTGCTAAGGGAATCGTAATGAAACGATTGTACACGCCAAAGATAACGAAGTTAGGTGCAGCGATAAGCAGGACATCGACGAAGGTAATTATCAGCGTGAGAAGGATCAATTTCAATTCTCGCTTCATGTTCGCATGCGCGTTTAATCTTTTAGCCCCCACGTATGTGAGAACGTTCAATATGAATGCGATTATGGGAAACAGAATGACAATAGCCGAATTGTAGTTACTGTAATTGAGACCATAAGCACTTCTTACCGCGCAAAGGGCAGAAGTACAGGAAAACCGGTTCATATAGGAGCTGAGATATCCGAACAGGAGCGAGATGAAAACTGCAACGCAACAGCCGATCACCGTATAGATTCGAGTACGGTAGTTGATGTGAACCTTGTAGAATATTGGTCTAAAAATGAAAATATCTCAAAGAAGCTGTAAAGATTTGAATGGTGAACGAAATTTTCCATAGAGGGAAAGGAAATTAGAGGGACGCAGTTCCCCTTGAAAATGAGAGCAGAATCATGCGTGAGTAGATTGGCCTCAGGAAAACATCACTGCTGACATTTTCACGATAGACCGAGCCCACCATGATCGGGCACTTGGTTTGCAATTCAGATTTTGTTCAGTGAGCGGTCTTATTTTCTTACTTGTAAACAGCGATGAATCGTTCAATGTCGATGACCAGAAGTACCACTGCTGGAAGTTGACCGCCAATCAATTGCAAGTGAGGGTTTGGGTACTTCAAGCATTCGAAGGTGCTTCGTAATTGTTGGAACTGATTGGTAAAAATTAGGTAGCGACGGAGATACCCTGCCTGGCACGTGAAGACCGTGTTGATCAGATTGGCAAACGCCAAAACAGCGAAGAGGAAATACTTTTCTCGCAGTTCCTAAAATTTGGGGTGATCGAAATTTAGGCGCAGTGCGCAATTAGCTGAGCAAAATAAATTAACATCGCTTATAGCGGTAAATGGGAGGACCGGCAGATTTTGACCGGGTTAAGCGAATACCGGTATAAACGATTTTATTAAGCGTGGTAGGATACCCTCTGGGACCGGCTAGTCTTGACCTATACCGCTATAAGCGTTGTTCACTGTGTATGCTTAATGTCAACACTATGGTAATCCAAAACGTACTTATTATATCGATATAAATGTGGGCGGAGGGTATGGGGCTATTCCCAATCGCCTACCATACCCCTAAGCCCAAACAGGGACCCAAGTCTGTTCTGACAGAAGGTCAAAATCTCTGGCTTCTTTATGCCATGTAGTGAGAATCCCCACAAAATCATAGTTAAATCATGAGTAAAATATTCAGAGAACGGCCGATCTTATGATATACCGCAGATACAATGTGGTCATCAGATGACCAGTATGAACAGACCTCATAAGATGGTAGTAGAGTACCATCCATATTACACCCCTTTGCTCTATCAACTTCTCATCTCATATACACTGATGCAGGCGCGGCGCCAGAAACCGAAGGGTGGAAATCCAAAAGACGGGGGGAATTCAAAAGATGGGGGGGGGGGGGAAATGCAAAATTTTCACAATTGTTGGGGGGGAAATCCGAAAGACGGGGGGGGATTCCCCCCCCTGGCGCCGCGCCTGCTGTCTTGTTAAATATGCCTAGTCGATCTTTTATGCCTCTCTTGTATGTTTTTTAAAAATCCATTAACTAAGAGGAAACCTATTCACGAATTGTTGCCCTGAAAATATAGTACAGTATCGCATTGAAAATCTGAGTGCAGTCGAAGACCTCAGTAGCGTGATGGTCCATTTCATTCTTTTGCTCTTGTTTCGCCAATGTTAGTGTTCAACGGTTGTTCTTTTTTCTCCCTGTTGTTCCCACTGTGTCCATCCATCCCTGCGTTGTGTTTACAATGTGCGGTGAATGAATGAATAAGTGAATTTTTCTGTACAGGGCTGCGCCAAAAAACTGTAACTCTACATTTTGATCAGTTTCTAAGCGGCTAATGGATGAAAGTTCCTGGAAATTGGAACAAAGCTAGCCCATATGGTTCCAAAATAAGGGTTAAAATATCAGCGCGATTGGTTTTCTGTGTCTTTCATCCATTAGCCGCTTGGAAACTGATCAAAATGTACGGTTACAGTTTTTTTGGCGCTACCTTGTATGTGTGGGAAGGATGCGAGCCATCCATTGAAATTTTTCTCCGTCCCGAACAAAAAAACAATGACTGATTGAGTTCGAACGAAAATAATAAAAATTTGCTATTCTTTCTTTTTGTCATTCTTACCAGCTTTTCTTACCGTTTCCTGCATAGAAAGTAGATTTGTACCATTTTGCAGGTTGATCTACTTGTCGCAAACATTATTCGCGACTATTTTATCAGATACAGCTATGTGTCTCTTTTAGAAGTGAGCAAGATGGGTTGGGAAAGGTGGGTGATGGACCTGATTTGGGGAAGGGATTGTCGTCGTCTCAAAAAAAATATTTGATCCGAAGGGGGATGTAAGTAAACAAAATTTTCGCTGCGTAAAATTGGCGACCTAAAAAGGTCGTCAAATTCCAGCCATCCAAAAACACTGTACTTCCCCTTCTGCGTTGAAAAATTTCCATCCCCCCTGAACTTCGAGCCCCTAGGGGATGGAGCCTTTTAGGGGGATATCCCCAAATCCCCTCCAGCGCTCACTTCTGGTCTGTTTATAGCCATTTACTGCTTTGCGTCAATAAGAGCGCATGACGCATGAAACTAGCGACCTTCCCCATCAGGCTCGTGCGCCGGAACTCCACCCAGTGCCCCCACCCTTCAAACAATAAAGGAGTCGGATCTGGGTTCAGTTTTGAGATTCAGATCTCTTCTGAGCAGTCGCGTTGGGGCTCCTGCTTTGAACTCTAACTGTTGGATAACAGGCCGGTTTGCCGTGAATATATAGGAGCCGGCATTTCGAAAATTTCTCTTGTTATTGACTGTTACGTACTACGGGAAATAAAGGGATAAAAAACCAACTGTGTGTTTCGTTGCGACGTGACACTAATCATCAAACAACCTAACATTCAATTAGAAGTACAAGTCCCGCGTGGCACAGAGACAATTACAACAAATATGGACTCTGTCGCAAACAACGGCGACACTACTTCTTTACCTAGCATTTTCTATGTTCTCATGGAGACATAATATTCCATGGTGTTCTATGCTCTTCCTTGAATTCTATGCTCTTCCATGGTGATAGAACGTGTTTCCATTACAACAGAAAGTGTACTTTGGAGAAATACTCTGATATTTGAATGTTATTCAGGTGGAAATTTGATTGCGAAAACTGTCCTGCCCTCTAACTCGTCTCTCAAAGCATTCTATTTAACAATTTTCATGTCTAACAGCTGTTATAAGTGAGCTATTGGGCTTTGAGCTATCAATTTAAAAGAAATAGAAGCGCAGTGCCACAATTTCTTAAACTACGGTATTTTGATAATTTTTGGAAATTGCGAGAAATCGGTTAAGTTTCGTTTCCAATAAGTTTCGTTAATGAAAGTCCATCATCATGAACCATGCTTTATGCTATGGATCATCAGATTCAGTACAGCGGTTTGCAAGATCCGTCATTTGTATCCAGTATCAAAACCCGCACAACGGCAAAATCTTGCGCTATCGCGCACGTCTGATTCTAATGTAGAATTTGAGTATATTGCTCATACGTAGCAATGAAGTGGCTTACGATCCGTCGCAATTGCAAAACTGTCATCTGACGAATTACAGCTCAAGGGCATACAATGGCAACTGACCAACACCAAGCTATCGGTAAAATGGTCATCAACCACAGCGGCGATCAGCAAGGCATCCATTGGCAAAATGAAAACGGTCGTCGTTCTGGCAAAGTGACTGATGGGTGCACCTACGTTTGCGCACATTGTTGAATGCACACAAGGCTCTGGACTTCATTGACCCAGAGCCACCGATGTATCAGAGGTCAAGACTGGCTTATTAGCAGAACGTTTTGCGAGAATTTGCGCAAGGAAATCGTCGAAACTTTTATGCATCATTGTTTCTTTGCTGTTTTTGTTATTTTTCATGTTTCTTTTTTGAAAAGAGCATGTAGCAATTTCTAAGTGTGCAGCTTTATTGATTCTTGGACTGCGCGAAAGTGATCGATGCAATTAATTGTAATTAGGGTATCGAACATTTAGGATTGCAAAATCGTCGATGGCGATAACGCTGCCTTTTCCATCACCGCAAACAGCTTCAAAAACGACCTGAAAGCTGTGTTGGCTGACTTATGTTTTCGGCAATGGGTTCCATTTGTTTTTGGGAATCACAAATTATTATCCGAACCAAACGCAAGCTTGGCTAAAGGAAAAATTTTGAGCATGCAGTATTATTGGCGCGAAAATCAAACTTTGCAGGAAAATTCAAAGTGTAAAATTAATTACAAGCAATTTGCATACATACATATGCAAATTTTTACTCCGTGACCCACATATACTCAGCTGGCCTCGCATCTCTGTTATAGGCATAACCAAATTCATACCTGTAACGGGTGTCCGAGACCGGGGGGATCTGAACGCCAAAAATTTTTTACGCGGCGAAATATCTTTTCCGGCGAGGGGGGTCGAGGGGTCTAAGGGATCTGGCCCTGGCTAGGGGACCAAACTCCCCTAGACCCCCTGGTAAAAGATATGGGTATAAAGTCAAAATTGGTTCTAACATGAGATGAATCCGCGACGAAAAAACTAATGGCGTCCCCGTGTAGAAGTTTTTAATTTGTACCAGAGACATTTTGGGATATTTTGTAATTTGAGGTCATAATTCCTTGTGCTGGACCGACCCATTCCCACATCTGCCCTTCAATGCATGGCACCCTGCGATTATGCTTCACGGGAGGGGCAAGGGCGTGTTCAGAGCAGTGTTTGCGCGGTACTTTACCGTTTACTTTACTGATTAAACCGAGTTTTTTTTACTTTACTTTAACTTCACATTAACGTTTACTTTACCGAGTTTTTGAAAAATATTTTACTTATTACATTACGAAAACGAAAATTACGAAGGCATTACGAAAATTTTGAATGGCCCCATTAGGGAATTATTATGTGCAGAGCCCAGGCATGGGCACCAGTTTAGGCTGTCGCAGGCGCATAGCCAGAAACCGATGTATCGGGGGGAGGGGAAAATCCATTCCATTTCGTACCTTTGTACGTGGAATTCACAATTTATGGGGGGAAACCCAAAAGACGGGGGGAATCGTCCCCCCGTCCCCCTGGCTACGCGCCTGGGCTATCGTATAACCGATCGGTCGTGGTACCCGAGAAATTTTTGACCCCTAGTTGACCGATTTCGGGTCGCCTATCTCCAAAATTTGATTTCTTTGGCGATTATTTTGCCCAAAAAACACTGTACTCTCTCCTTATATTCTGAAAAATCTCATACCCCAACATCAAAGTGCCGAGAAGTGTGAGACCCCTTGGGGCATATATGCCCCCATACCCCCACGCCCACGTCTGATGCTGCCCGTTAAAGAAATTTATAAATTCACTTGCTTGAAAAGGCGTCTCTGGGCAGCGAATGAGATGGATCGTCCAAATGGCCGTGCTCGTTGCCAGATGGTGAAGCGATAGCATGCGAATTTCTCTTTGATCATTCTGTACCTTTAGGTAGACGTTTAATGTCATTATATCCGTTTCGTTAGTTTGATCTTGGTAAACGTAAAACATGACGTGCTTTTCGCCAACCTCCGTTCCTAAAACTCGGCGGACGTAAAAGAATATTTATTTCCATTAGTGATGGGTTTTAAAATATTAGGGTTAGGATCGGCAGTTCACACCAACAACTTTCGTATTCAATTTAAATTTTCTCACCAAAATATCCAAAAAGACCTGTTTTTCAACCTTACAGGGTTTTTCCGAGTAGGTCCCTATGGGGACGTATTTGGTTTCGGCACTTTGACGGAACCCAATTTACATTCAAATAAGCCCCCATGGGGGCCTATTCGGAAAGAGGTCTAATCGTTTTAATTGGCAATTAGGCAGAGAAGTATTAAAAAATTTTCTTTAATGGGGACCAGCGGTCGAAAATGATTTTTTGATATAGGCTAGATTTCATGCTGAATAACACTAAATCAATCACTATTTGCATTATTTTGTTTATTTTCGGTCTCCTTTTATCGTTTGAAGAACGCGTGCAACCGAACTGAGCGAAAAAAGTTTCACCATATGCAGGGCTATGCAGACGCTGAACTCACCCTAAGAAATTTTCTAAGTCCGACATGACAAGATAATTGCGATGACCTATACATGACCTCAGCGGAATGACCTGTCCATTGCTCAATGTGATTTTAGCGTTTATTGCTAGGCTTAGGCTTAGGAACTCGCGAGCGTAGCTAATAGTTTCAGTTAAAATAGCAAGAACAACATATAAGCAATTGAGGGTGGCCACAAGAGACACTGTTACGTCTACTGTCACCAATAAACTGAAACGGCTCGCTACGCTCGCGCGTACCTAAGCCTAAGCCTAGAAATAAACGATAAAATTACACTGAGCAATGGACAGGTCATTCCGCCGAGATCATGTCAAGGTCATCGCAATTATCGTGTCACACAAGTCGCATGTCGGACTTCGAAAATTTCTTGGGGTGAGTTCAGCGTCTGCATAGCCTATGCAGTCTTTACCTTCATCACTAGAGTAATTCAGGCATTCTGAATAGTGCGTAAAAGTGCACTGAATCTTATCGTTTATGTTCTGATCCGATAATATCAAAGTAACTGGAACGCAACCACAGAGTTTTTTTATTAAATCAGCTCGGCAATGTACAAAGCATTCGTTCAGCGAATATTCTTTTGAACAGGGGCGCGCCCCATTCGAGTCGGGCAGCAATTCCATGGTCATCATACTGAGACATATATCGTTAACGTCGTGACGAGATAGCAAGAAAGCCTTGGCACCTGTCTGAAGTTCGAATTCATCGGCTGGTGTAAGTTTACCGCTAAAATCAATTGTTGCCATCCCGACCTTATCACTTAGATCGTACGCAACGGACATCAGATTATAAGCAGCTTCCACAGATTCCAACAATAACGTTTCGCCAACAGTAAAGCAAATTTGGTCAGCTCCAAGATATGTAATATCTTTTGATGATGCACAGTATTCCTGATCTTTGCTGTCTAAAAATATGTACAGGGTGGCTGGAAAGTAACGCTACAACTATTATTTGGAATAATTCCGTCAAAAAGGCAAGCTAAAACTCAACGCTTTATTCTCCAATTCTTGCGGTGTTTTAAAAAAAAAATTTGCCAAATTTAATCAATTTTGGGCGGAGCAATGGCATTACAAACGAGATCTCTCGTTTTTTAAAAGGCGATTGCTTGAACATTACGCTGAGTACGATACTGCGCGAAGCGCGAGCGCGAGAAAGGGAGATTGGAATAACGCAACCGTAATTTTCTTCTCCAAACAAACAAAACAAATGGCAAGAATGAGAAATAATAACAATTATCATCACAAACAATCACATAAAGTGCAAAATGTGTGCCGTTCTGAGCAGCGAGCTTTCACTAAGCGTGTCTCCGAGATCAAACGTCTTCATTGTCATATAATGACCACTTTTCTTACCTAAACTTAAATCGTCTTGATTTACGCCGCCTCAGAAGCAATCTGATCTTTGCTCATTTTAGGGTAAGAAATAGGCAAAAAATCGATTTATATTTATATATATGTATCGTCTATATTTGTCTGTATCGCTCGTGTGTCTATGTATGTGTTTCTGTGTGAACCCGGCCAAAAACTATTGAGCCTATAAGATTCTCCAGCAAGGGTACCATATTAGAGACACTAAAAGTAGCACTAATGGAACATGCATTGGCGTATGATAGGGAGCCGACTCTTTGGGATAAGCTGTACAGACACGCGTCTGTATGCGATAACCTACAGAGACACGCGTCATTATAGTATAGGCGTCCGTGCAGGATACTACACGTGCTCAAAGAGCATGTGGGTTGTTTGTGTCACAGACGGAAAATGCTCTTCCCAATTGTAGAAGGTTCTTCATTTCTGATGTAACCGTTAAGATTTTTCATCAAATTTCATCAAGTGCTTACCTCTACCAAACGCTAACATACAGTAGTAAGCATCGGGCGTTCCCGTTGATTCGGCATTTGGTAGTGATGTTGATGACATGTAATGATCAAAAATATTATCAAGAAACCACGCTTGAAAGTATTTCATTTTCCAGTCAAACACTGATTTAAGCTGATCCATTGTAACATTCAGCGAAGCAATTTTTGGTACTAAAATATTTACTAGAGCCGTCCAAACATCTCCAGTTTGAATATCAAGGTTAGCAAACGGATTTTGACTGTCATTACTTAGCGATTCAAATTCATACATCATTGTTAAATATTTCCAAATAACATATTGAGCTTCCTTTGGCGTTTTTGAATTCGGATCTACTATTAAAACGTCGTCTTTTATGTTTTCTTTGAAAAAAAGATTCAAGGCATCGGAAAAAGGTGTTTCATTCGATGAGTCGTCTGGAAAATTGATACCAAGCAAGTTTGACGACGATTCATTGCTTTCTAAACATATAGTATATTCTGGGATGCTCACTGTTTTGTTTTTCATGTTGGTTATTTTAAAAATTGATGGGTTGCTTTGATACTCATTGATGAGTTCAATAGTTGAATCAATTGTCAAATAGAATCCACAAGTGTATATAATGATCCAAAATGAAACATGCAGCAAACGTTTCACAACTGACAAAAAGGATACGGTGCTCAGATCGAAATTGTAAATGTGGCATTTTTCGAGCAGTTTATCAAATTCAGCGCTAACTACTTTAACTTTCAGAGGCAGCATGAAATTTCTCTTCGTCTTTCCAGGTTCCATTTTCCAAACGACTATACCGGTACTGATGTAATGCTTTTAATCAGGCGCGGCGCCAGGGGGACGGATGGATCCCCCGTCTCTTGGACTTCCCCAACAATTGTGAAAATTTTGAATTCGCCGTCCTTTGGATTTTCTCCCCAACCTTCAATTTCTGGCCCCGCGCCTGCTTTTAATTTTTTCAAACTGTTACTGTGGTTGTCCAATCTATACGTAACACAGTGTGGTATGTGGGGTTGTGAGGGTCATATAACCCACCGAAGGGGACGATAGGAATTGGCAAATTGAGTCAGGGTTGCAACGTTTTCACCATGCAATGGCGTAAATTAGTTTTCGTTTTGAACTGGATAGAATGGCGATTCAGATCGTCTGGGGGTTATATAGCCACGTAGATGATGGACCTGCACTTGATAAAATGAGGTTTTGTATACCTTGTCCAGAGAAATAAATTCGACCACTTTACCGCCAGCCCTCACCGCTTCTGCATATCTAGAAGTGGGATACCAAACTGTCCACTCATTAAGTGCGCATAAATATTATGTAACGTTTTTTGCGATTCTTTTATTTTTTGAGAGAGTATATTCTTCTGGGCAGGGGCAAAGCTAGGGGGGTGCTGGGGGGCTCAGCCCCCGGTTTTTTTGCCAGCCCCCTCGGTTTTCCGCCATTTTCCTCAGTTTTTAGACTTTCAAAATGGCTAGCCCCCCTGGTTCCCCGAGTTGGCCCCCCCAGTCTTCAAGGTGGCCCCTCCAGTGTACCGGTTCTAGCTTCGCGCCTGCTTCTGGGTAACAGCCTCTATTTCTGTCGCCTCTATATAACTTCGACTCAAAAGCTAAGAAAAAGCCTAGAAAATTAAAGACAGAATTTTTCTCACCATTAACAACTTTGGTTGAATAATTAAACACGTAATTGGACACTGAATCAAGCGATGTAAGGAAAGCTTTATATTTCGAAAATGTTATCTAATGCATTATGCACAACGGATGAGTGGGTAAAGTCAAAACAATTTGTTGAAGCAGTCAAAGTTCAAGTAATAGGCTATTCAAAGACCGAGGCTCAAGCATGAATCCTAATCATTGAAATGAATTTTAGCAATATTTATATCTCAATGATGGTTAATTATGGACAAATGCGTCTTCATTTAATTTCCAAAACTTCATCGAAGTCTCAGTTTTCCACCCGAGTAACGATGTGGGCGAAAGGCGTCAGTTCATAGGCGTTCGTCTTGCGTCAATCCAATCGCATTATGCGATTTGTGCCTTCGAGATGCGACGTGTGAGGGGGTTGGGATGTTAAATTAATTTCAAATTTTCACTCATGGACGATAGGCGTACTTTCCATGTGAGCGCACTCAGAGCACAAAAGTTCATGAACGACCAGCCAAATATGAAGTTGTGGGTGGTGTGCTAGGACCGTGACATCGACTGTGTTAACTATACTGAAGCGCAAGACCGTAGCTCTGCATAGGAAGTAGCGCGGCCTGGTAGTGGTGGTGCTATCCGCTTCCAAATCGGATGAAGCATGGCGAGCGAAGGTTTGCCGAAGACTAAAAAAGATTGGGGACATACATAGGTATGCACGTAATAAGGGGAAATTTCTTGCGTGGGGATCAGTCTGCGCGTAGATAAGCACGAAACTGCCGTTGAGCCGATGCATCAGCGCAAATCGCAGTCACAGTGCCACTACAATGAAATCATTGGCACAGAATCATCGGTGAAACCGTTAAAATCAAACCATCAGTCATGTTTAGGGAACCCTGGCGTAACTCTGCATGGAAAACAGTTAATGCGAAGAAAACGACGACAAGTAATAAAAGCATTATGCAATTATTACAAATCCCTCGGAATGGACATCTCGATACGGTTTGCAAATCTCATACTGCTGCTGACTCCCATTCAGGTTGGTGTGATCAAATATCGAATGTTAAGTTTAGAGCGCTCCGTTACGGAATCGTTACGTGAGGGGGGTGTCAAAAAAAGTGTGTTGCAAGAGGCACGATTATTAATCATCTTCAAGTTACTGCATTGTACTTTGTCTTGTATTTCCTTTCTCATGTTGCGGTTACCTGTTGCGTTTTTGCTCAGTTTACATTGTACGTGTATGTAGCGGAGGAGTAAATCAAATAAATAAAAAAAAAAATTAAAATTAATATAAACTGATAGTGCTGCACTAATTGGTCGCGTAAACGTGGGAAATACTGAAGATGTTTTCCTTCACTCCAGCATTAAGTCATCGAGATTGGGATAACAAAAGAGTGTAATTTGGAGGTCAGGCAATTGTGTCGCGTCTGACAGTTTTCGTCGCCGCACTTTTACAGCGCGTGCAATGTGACCCCATTTCCGCTGCACAGCACAGAAGACCGCACAGTGAACCAATATCTTTCCCTTTCATCGCAAGTTGTCGTACGTGAGAATGAAATTAGAAAATTATTTTTCGCAAAAAAAGAAGTAGTGATTTGGGCTTCTGAGAACCTTCTTCTCATGCCTTACCGTAATAGCGTAGATTGGTGCAATAAGAATGCATGTCTCGATAAGTATTAAAATGCGCGTCGAGTAGGGTTCCGAAATGAAGCTCAAGTTTGTGACCAAATTATTCCAAATGCAGCAACTTCAAAAGAGAATACTATTGATATTCCTAATTTCGTGCTTTACCAATACAACGCTTGGTTCTGTACTTGAATATGACGCCCTCCTCTGTATCGCCACCCTTTATATTAGCGCGGGTTCTTTAGTACTGCTCGTTTTCTGGCGCTTCTGAGCTTCAGTACAATTATCATGGCCAAAATTACGCTCTGACTATTCTCCTATTATGATATGAGATGTTCAGATACTGTACAAATTCGAGAGCTTTGAAAATCCCCCAATCTAGTTGGTTCATGTTCAAATAAGTCCTTAATATTCTAAATAACTGATATAATTGAACATACCTGATACATTGAATATAATTGATATAATTTTAGAATGTTCATTCAGTTTCTCAGCCTAACTACTCTTTATTCAAATTTTGTCGTTGCTGATTTATTTTCTTCTTCGCTGAATTTGGAAAAGAGTCTTATAGAAACAGAAGCCAATTTTGTTAAACACCTGAACGACTACATTAAGAAGGAAAATAACCGATTGAGTCGTTTGACAAGGTATATTAGCATTATCTTCACTTCCGTATTAGTCGCACATATGGGGTCTATTTCACAAAACTATTTTAAATATTATACATTTGTTGTAATTACAAGCGCAGAAAACTCGATGATTGGTCATTTTCTGGTTATATCCGGTTATTTTCGGTTTTCTTACCAATGACCGCGCTTATCGCGTTGTAATTATAACAATTATATTTACTATATTATTGTGAAATAGGCCCCTGATATATCGTCAACAAATATGTAATTCAATGCATTTGTGTAATTTTTAGAGCATAAGATTAATAAATTCAACTAGCCAGTCATTAATTATTATTAAAGCATGTAAATCAATATTATTTAATTGCCATAAGCAATGCTGATCCTCGCCGCCACGGTGGCCCAGTGGTTAAACACGCACGTTTAACGCGTCTAGGGACGACGCACGCTGGTTCGTTCCCCGCC
>JAQGAX010000073.1:0-26528 GCA_034698105.1 Plectus exinocaudatus | reverse complement strand
ATGACCTGGGGCAAAATCACTGCATGGTAGGAATACGGTAGGATTTTGCTTGTTTTCATCGATCAAGGCGTGAAAATGAATGGTGATATTTCCAAGCATAAAATCTTCGATAAGTGGTGAAGGCCTGGACCCAGGAGCATTTTAATAATGGGGAATGGATTTTCTAGCAGGGCTCTCCTCCCGTCCATAAAGCTCAGCACCTTCAGTTCTGGTTAAAATCAGATTTTCTTGACTTGATCACATTGAACCTATGGCCCGCCCACTCCCTAAACATGAACCTTCTTGACTACTCCTTTTGAATACTATTAGAGGCCAAGGTCTGCTCCAAACACCACCTCTCGGTCGCTCATCTGAAACAGACCCTGACGATGGAATGTTGTTAATTCCCCAGGATTACCGTTAAGCCGTGATCGATTAGTTCTCAAGATGTTTGACCGCATATATTGAAGGGAACAGTTACCACTTCAAGTATTTTGATATTTTTAGATTGTCTATGATCTATATTATCCCTATATACTATTGGTTTGCACAGTTTTTAATTTTAGAGTACATAAAATTTTGAAAGTTTGAGTCAACGAACTTTTGGACCACCCTGTATATTGATTGATACGAAAGCCAGGGCTTACTGCATAAATATGTTTAACTCACCGACAGATTTCTGTCGACGTTGTTTCAGCACATTGTTGTTGGCCTTTAACAATCGGTAAACCGTAGTACAATTGAATAAAATTGCACGTTGCATAGGAGTGCAATGCAAATTCTCCTATAAAATACTCTGCTTGTGTCAGCAACGTATCTAGAGCACTTTCAACCAGATTAGCAACATTGCCCATATGTGAATTGGCTGAGAGAGAAAGAGACATGTACTGTTTTGACCTAAAATAAGCAAATGAACATATTTTTTCAGAGATTTCGACCGATTTTCGGAGGTTCAGGTTTTTTCTCAGATGGAGAGAGTACAGTCCCAGCCGCAATCATGGGTTAATCGGAGTGTCGTCTTTTCTCGTTGAAAATGGGTCGCTGAGTAAACGTTTTTTCTCGAGTTGGGCGTGAAGCCCTTCTAAAGTCCCCACTAACATACTCGGAGGCGCACTACTAAATAACGTGTTAGTAGAACTACTTAGGAGAAGCTGCTGCCCTTTATTGAAATAACATCCTGGTAGCCGTATGCTTGCTATCATCGCTCTTGCAAATATACCTCAATGGCAACGCTGAGTCTGGAATTGCCAAAGAGTAAAAAGAGAATTATGCAAACAAATTACAAATAGACTTACAGTGAATTATTTTGAACTGTTAGCAACGTTTTCTTATTAGCTCTCAAGTGTATTGAATCTTCTGCTGAATTGATAATTATTCCAGAAAAGTCAACATTGTAGCAAATCCAAGCTGGGTTGACATAAGTTGTGTAATAAGTTACATCAGCGAGCCGTTCAGTAACTGAACCGTTCTGATAGCCCAAATAGGTCACTTTAAGATCGAACAGATTTTTTATTGCCTCCCCGAAAGTCTGTCTTAACCCGATAGCACTTATGTTCAGTACTTGAATCTTTTCTTCCAGGGCGCTAGCCGCATCCCACCAACTTTCCAAACGCACTTGCTTACTGAATTCAGAAAAATTCAAAGGACTACTCGCTGATTGATAATTTTCGACTGAATTCAAGATCGATAAATATCTAAACGCAACAGAGAGTAGTGTGGGGGTCCAAGTGCTAGAGTTGCGAAATGCTTCCTTATCTCGGTACTGGTATTCGAAGAAATCAATGATTTCCGATTGTAAATAATGCCTTACATCTGCGGTTTCAAAATTATCATCAAGCTTATAAAGGTCCACGGAATACATTGGTAAGCAAACAGTAGAAAGTGGAAGAGTTATTGATTTGTTACTTTGCACGTAAATTTTTGAAGTTGTTACTCTATCGACGTATTGCGAAAGAAGTTCGTAGCAGCTTTTTGCCGTTAGAATTGAAAAGAAGATAATAATTATGCTCCAAAATACCTTACTGGCAATCCGTTTCAAATGATCAATATAGATCCAAGTCGAAATGTTAAAATTGACGTGGACTATTTCTGAAATCTTCTGAAATCGGCTGACCAATTCTTTCAGTTTTTGATTTACGTCGTTATTGACTTGGTGCATAGTGCTCAATGACATGAAAATAATAATTTTAAAATTGTGTATAAAAGCTACGTGATCTCGATATAATTTTCTTGTATCAAATTTCAGGACAAAACTAAATGTTGCTTTCTCACTACTATTGCCAGTTTGAACGAAGTATTAATGTAAATAGCGACAGACTAAGGAAGAAAGCAAATTCCACTGCCTATGCCTAGCAAGGACTACGCGAAGTTTCATTTTCTCCCTATATTTCATCGAGCAGAGAGAAGCGCGAAGTTAAGTTAGAATTAATCACGTGGGTAGACGCACTATCCTGTTATGCCTTAATTGTTGTCCTGCGCGATTATTTTAATTTGCAGATATTCTCAAGTCTCTCAAGTTGGGAGTCAATAATGAAGTTTTCTCAATATCAGTATCGAGACTTAATCACGTTGTTTCAAGAGTCAAATCGGAGAACATTATCCATCTACTTTTATGAATTTGACACTCCATGGTCTGATTAGTCCAACGCCGTGCGCTACACAGATATTGATCGTATTGAATAATACTCAAACAGTGAGGAGAATATTACCAAGACAACTTTTGCATGTGTTGAACCGTTATTCATAATTCATCAAATATAGTGCAATCATTTTTAGGCCATTACATACTCTCCGGAATAGCCATGTGTTCCCTTTCAACCGTCTATCAGCGGCTATTATTTTAGTTCACGAGCGTGCAAACACGGAAAATTGGAAACCACCTCGAATATTTCGCTGGATTGCAAATGTAAAGACGCCATGCGATTTCATAAAACGAATGGGGATATTAAGAAAACAAACCAAGATTGCAAGTAACACTACCAATGGCGATCGGATCGTGGTATGGAATGGAGAGAAGGTCGATAAAGTCAAAGATTTGAGTTCAATTTCGCCGCTGAACAGCGCTAATATGTTCCTTGAAATAGATGCGCGTTTGCTGTACATAACCAATACAATTGAAGTGCACTTGAATCAAATGAATACGAACGAAGAGCGGAGCGGGGTCTGGAGAAGAACGCTAGATAGAGTTGATTTATTTTTGCTCGCTTTTCTTCTTTCGGCGAATTGCATTTTGACTCTGGCAGTTTTATTCCGACTGAATACAAAAGTTTGCTTCCCTTATTCATTCAGAGATACCATTCCAGTATTTGTTAGTCAATTGCATTTTGTTGAAGTTGCATTACTTTTAGGGGGAAATTATTAAGAGCAGAGCAGCGAAACTGCCGCAAGTTCTTGGTTTTTCTATACTATTCCGACCACACAACATACAAATAACGTTTCGGTGGATTAGCAAAGTATGGTAATTTCTACTTTCGACGATACCCTGACCAGGTCCCGATGCTAGTTCTATCTTTTCTCTGCCTATATGTCTAAAGCCTATATTTCATTTATGTCGAATAAATTAGATCGCAGCCAGTTCTTGCATAGAATCGCCTTGCAGAAACTTCCTTTCGCTCGAAAACTGCGGGGAGCAGCGGGGAGAATAATTGCCCTAGATTCCAGAAAATCGCCTAATGCGACACTTAAAACGGTAAGGGTGTCTCCTGGTAATTTTTTGGCACAGCAGGCGCGATGTTTCAAGTTTTTTTGGACTGCTGGCGCCTCTTCTACCAGCTAAATGACGCCATTATTTAGATGTTCGCAGCGACTGTTGCAGGAAGCGCGCCAAGCGGAGGATTTCGGCGCTCGCCCTCAGGCGATGTTTGTGTTATCGCGGACGGCGAACAGGCGCGTGTCTACGTAGAGCTGCATACGCCATAGGAAATAAAATTCCCGTCAACGAGCGCTCCTTCGCGCTTTCACCAAGACCGACAGGTTGATTTATCTAATTAGTCCTTAAAACTTGGTTGGTGTATCACGTAATTCATTCGGTCCACGGACACGGTCTCATATTCTGCAATTGCAACGACGCGTAGGAACGCTCGTTGCAAGGATGTTATTTTCTGTCACGTATGAATGCAACATCGTCAAGCGTATTATGAAAAGAAAACCCCCATGGGGCTAATTTGATGAGGGGTGGTGAGAGCCATGATGAATGAAAATAATAACTGGCACCAAGTTCCAGACTTCCAATCAGCCCTACGGCAACCCCTGACGGTCCATTATTTCGGTCAGATGCAAAACTCGGTCCATAGAAAATGAATAGATCCGGCTCGGGCCGGTGCACCGCGTGCCAAATTTGGTCGATGTACCGAGTAATTCAGCCCACGGTCCCATTTACTGTTATTTATCTACACTGTTATATTCGCGCCCTTAGCATCACGGAAGTTCGGTATTTCTCGCATGTCAGACTGACACTGACGTCAGTGTCAGAAATGCGATATCTGACAATGACATGTCATATTTGAAATGTTAGAAATGAATCCGACCAGAGGCAAGTGACTGCGACTTAGCGTCGATCGCCAACTGTTACACAGCAACCCTACTAACCCTTCCGTCGCCTTTGCCTGCCTCGGGTCCGATTCATTTCTGAGTTTAAAATGTGGCATGTAATTTTCACATTTCGCATTTATGACATGGCGTTTGTGTCAATGTCAGTTCAGTACTTTTATACCGTAATTACAGTGAAAATCGTATATCCTGACCAAGATTGGTCGATCTCAGAGGATATTCTACTATGCTTAATAAAATCGTTGATAGAGGTCAAAGAATTGGCAGGCATTTTATTCGTAAAGGAGCTAATTATTATCAATGCACATGATACTAATTGTTGTAAGAAAGGCAAAGAGAAGTCTTAGCTTAATGTATCAGCTAGCTTCATTGTTGCTTGGTGGCTGGTATAAGCAATTTTATATACCGATACTCGCTTATACAGGTTATAATCTTATTTAACCCATATTTACCGGTAATAACGATTGTCACTGTAATACTGATTGTGTATCTTTTTTCAAGAAAAAGCCAGGACGTTATGCTGCATCTACTGATACATGTGGTCTGCTACATCGCTTTCGGCAACGGTAGGCCGTTCATCAATTTGATGTAGTAGGACGTGGATGTGAGAGACTGGGGCGCAAGAGCAACCTAGATGTAAGAGCAGGTGCTTTGATTCCAATGCTATACAATGGCTATACTATTAGACTCGGATATGTCCAAGGGGGGACGGGGAAATATTCCCAAACACCCTCATTCGCACGGCGAAAAAATGGTTCGCGAATGGACACAATAAATTTTCACGCGAAATGGCGAATTCTTATTTAAGTGCTTGGCAGCAAATGATCGAAAAATTGAGCGCATATGCTTACATTGGAATAAAAATTGAATTATTTCTCGATTTGAAAACAGCTAGAGCATTTTTCGATCAATTAGACTGGGTCATATTTCAGCACAAGCTGAAAAATCGAACCAAATGCTGATTGCGGAAGCGCTGATGACCAACTATGATCGTACAAGCCGACCTCTATTAAATTTGAGCCAATCTGTCAGAGTTCGCGTTAATCCATCGCTTTTCAGTATAATTCAAGTGGTAAGCGAAGGCAAGGCGTCTCTCTTAATTTAATTAATTAATCTTCTCTTATTTATCAAGGTATTCACTTCTGAACTTCATTTCATCTGACCTATGCCCTTATTATGGTCTTATTGGCACGTCATTTGTTCATTTCTTTCAGGATGTTGCTCAACAGACGCTTACCTTGAAACAATGGCTATATATGGTATGTGTCTATTGGAGGGGTGGGCGAGTAAATATGTGTGTCGCTTTAAGAAAATAACAATTGTTTGATTCTTTAGTATTGGCAAGATCCTAATTTGACATGGAATCCAGATTTGTTTGGCGGTGTCTCGGACGTAATGTTGCAAAGAAGTACAATTTGGCTGCCTGATATCGCCATAGTCGAGCAGCAAGTTTCAAAATTCTTGTTTATGACCTTAGTAATACTAAAATTTAGAACCATGGTTTCACAAGCGTCCGACGATTTATTGCTCGCAAAAGTAACGAACGTTGGCAATGTATCCATCGCTTCTGATCAACTTGTAAGTAGAATAAGTGATTTCTTTTATTAATGCAGTGAATAAAAGCGCTGAACGGCAGTACAGTTAGAATGCCCATGTTGGTTCCTGAATCATAATTTAAAAGAATCGAAGTCTTTAGGGGAGAAGCAAAGCAATCGCGTGCATTGACGAGTTTAATTAATTATTAATCAGGATGACACAATAGTCTGTCTATCTATCTTTGAATATTACATAAAAATGTAGTTCAACTCGGATTAAATTGGATTGCACTGGTCTTTCGCAGAACTTGGTGCTACAGTCTATTTGGTGTATAATTGCATCTGTCGTTTTATCTAGCTTTTGGTCATAAAAACTCTCTTAAGCTGTTTATTCCCACTGTGTCGTGGGGTCAGCTTTTTCGGGGTTTCCGACCTTCTTAATGCGACACGTGCTCCTCGGTCGGCTGTCGCAGGCCTGACACCGGGGACGACGCTGCTGGGGGTCAAACCCCCGACCTTGCGGCTGCGAGCCGAGGCTCTTAAACCACTTGGCCACAGCGCCGTCTAGCTTTTGGTTATACATTTAGCTTTAATTAACGCAAGCTTATAAAGGTGACAGTCTCTTGTCAGTACGACGTCTCCAACTTCCCATATGACACTCAGAACTGCAGTCTACGATTTTCTTCCTGGATGTATTCGGCGTCTGAGATTGACCCATACCCGACGGAACCAACCGATCTGACTGCCTACAACGATAATGGCGGTGAGAAAGCGATGTACCGTTATAAACTCGCGCGCACGCATTCCTTACCAGCTGTGCACGCCACTACTTACAAAGGGTAGCGCCTCAAACCAAACCAATCTGAGGTTACAGTACCCTCTCAAATCAAATTATTTTCAGGGCAGATCCTCCATTATCATTTTATTTAGCCCAACAATTTCAGATGGGGCAAATCCAAAGGGGTGCTGATGCTTGTCTTCCTCTCTTCCTTTTACGCTTTTCTTATCTATGTTTCAAATCTTTTCCATTATTGAATTTGCCGAAACTTTTCAGAATGGACATTGCGCAGTTTCACTTGGAGAAAGCAGACGTCAGTGGCTGATGGGGAGGTCTACGTCGATTTATACTACGACATCAAGATCACGCGGAAGCCGAGCTACTACATCACAACTTTCTTCTGGCCGTCCTTCCTCATCACCTGCGTGGCAATCATTGGCGTCTTCTCGCCATTCAACGACGCCGGCGAGAGGGAAGAGAAGCTGACGATGGGACTGACGACGCTGCTCACGATGTCCGTCATCCTCATGATCGTCACGGATCAGATGCCAAAATCGTCCCACGGCATTCCACTGCTGGGTGAGTTTCACGTAGTGCTGCCGTATTCATCCGCGAAAGGAAATAACTTCTTAATAAAGAGCATTCCTCCGCGAGCTACTATGGTAGACAGGCTAATTCAGCTAATTAGTCCTTCACAACGGCGGGAAGGAAGCTATTTCTTTTCGCGTATAAATACGGTAGCGCTAATCACGATTTAGGAATCAGATTCATAAATTTTGGTATGAAACAACGTTAATTTTAAATTGTCCACTATGCGTTCAGTTTGACGCAAAAAATAATTTAGTGGTTAATCTGGGGAACTCCGCAACGTGGAGTGAAACCTTGCCAGGATCGATCAGACTCCTTCCGTTTCCATTAATCACCGTCAGTAGACGTCATCTGTCTTACTATCTATTGTTCTCGAAATTATTTATAATATTTTAGGCGTTTTTATTCTGCTCGAAATCAGTGTAGCGTCTGGTGCAACGATTACGTCGGTTCTCATTATGTACATGCACAGGAATTGGCTGTATGACACTCCAGTACCAAACTGGCTTTCACGATTGACCTGCTCGTCGAAAAACAAAAAACGCAAGCATTCCAGCGCTAGCGATATGAAACAAGTGAGAGAGATGACTTGATACTTTGCAGATAATATGACTTGCTAGCGCTACAGCGGGATGAGATGGCTGTGGGATACAACAAAGTCCCGCAGCCATCTCCTCCCGCTGTCCCACAGTCCCGCTGACAATTCGTTCACTGCGCGTGTTTTTCTAGGCGTGGCAATACAAAGAAGGTTCGGCGAGTGTGTCGAAATCGAATCCTAAATTGCTGGTGACCATCAGAAGAAGCGCTGAGACACTCAATCTTTACATAACCATCAGAGATATACGTGACGAGTCTCTGCGTGATCAGTGGAGCAAGGCGACTCACAAACTCGATTTCATTTTGATGATCTTTTTCCTGATTGGCAATGCTTTCATTTTTCTTATTGTCATGGGTATTGGCAATAGTAGGATGAGTAATTGAATAGAGATTGAAGCGATATCACTTGTTCGTGAATATAATTACGCCTTCGGAGATCTTTTAATTCTCTATGATTTGTCATAAGGGGCCGTTCATAAAGTACGTCACGCTATTTTTGACCTTTTTACCCCTCCTCCCCCTCAAATGACACTTCCGTCACACTGACGCTTACCACCCCTCCCCCTGTAACGTGACGCACATACAGTACATTTATTCGATGCGTCTAACTCGCTCGCTCACTGACAAAACGACCCGTTTTTCGCTCAAATCATACAATTGCCGTACATTTTCCGCCGTTGAGCCGTTGACCTTAATTAGCTGACGGTGGGTGAAAAAAAATGACTGACAGCTCACTGTTCTCTGCCGAGCTGGCCGCGCTAACCGGAATAAGCTGAATGAGCTGAACACTCTACAGTATGACCGGCTTTTTCTGTTACTTCTTTAGAATGGGTGGAGCATTTTAAATTTGAATTAATCAGAACACCAAGATCGCGGGCTACGGACACGGATTTAAGTTTATTGTCGCATAAGATAAGGCATTGGAGTGATTATCAGCTAGTCTACCAAGGCGAAGGGGCAGTATGAGGCACTTTTCAAGTGAAAGAGTTAATTGCATGGCATTGGACCAGTCCGATATAGCCTGACGATCGGATTGAAGCGCTGGAATAGCTGTCTTTTTGGGAAAAGCAAAAAGAATTTTGCAGTCGTCTGCGTAAAGGTGTACCGAACTATTCTTAACAACATTTGATATATCATTTATATAGATTGGGAATAAGAGCGAAACTGAACCCTGCGAGGTAGATGAAATAACAGGTAACTCATTTTCTCATTTTACTCATTTGAACTCTTTTACTCATTTTAAAATAACTCATTTTCGGCCGAAGGTCGCAAAAAAACCTGAACCCCCTACTTTCGCCACCTGTTGCATGTATGTCGGTGGCCCAAAACTAGGAGCCTGAGGGGAGCCCTTTCACAACTGCGCAGGGTTCCCTGAGACCTATTTCTGACTCCCTTTGCACCAACGCAGACATGGACAAGCTTCGGTGACTGGGGATATGAAGGAAATTTTTGCCGTCTGGGGATATCTCACTCCCAGCGACCTTTTATTTTTAGCCTGCCGCTTCTTGGCGAAATTTTTTACCACAGGAATATGTTTTCACTCTTTCCACCCCCAAACCTTTTTTCCGTTTTATGATTCAGACACCTTGGAGATATCCCCCATCCCCCAATTTTCATTTCTGCCCGGACCCCAACACTTTAGCTATCTTAGCTTCAACGATCATCTGGCACTGCTTTGGACATAGGATATGTATTGCAATGGACAGTTTTGATCAATATATCAATCATTTTATTCGAATGTAATATTAATATTGCCAGTTGAGCAACAGAGACAACAGTGTTTCATGTGACGATAAGAACTGCTTTTGTTTACTAGCGCAGTTCCAATTCACTGATATGCTTACAGAGTACGTACTTGCACATTCTAAAAAACAGTTCCGTTTGAGCTTTGCAGAGGGTTCCTCAATCCTAATCCATGAAATTATTATCCAACATAATCACTCTCCAACATCACTGTCACCACAGTAATCTGCGGGGTTATTTCGCCGAAATTTGAGTCCGAGGAAACCGACGACGCGCAGCAGATATTCCGAAAACTGTTCTTGTTGTTCGTCTGGATTTCTACGTGCTATCACCTGAAGCAAACTTAATGTAAAACTGTACTTTAACATAGAAAGTAAGCATGGGGATGGGCTAATATGGCATAATTTAACGTAATTTAATATGGATGCAGCTCAGTACATGATAATTGGAATTTAGGCCATAAATGGATTTTTGTGGCCCAATTAAACGAGGAAAGGGGGAAAAGCAGGAACTGCAATAAAGATTAAAAGGAATTATGAAAACTTAATCCATCAAAAATATATTTTATGATATGTATTAATATGTATTAATATGGTATAGCCTTTCCCATCGAGGAAGCAATCGTAGCGGAACATAAAATTGAAAATAGCAAATTGGTTATGTTACTGAATAGAATAAAAGCCGACATTAAATTACTTTTTTTAAAAGATTTTTATTCGGCTATTTTTTAGCATTTATTTGCTTTTTGTTTCAATACTTACTTTTTGAAGCACGTTTCTGAACAGCTCGAATTCGTCCAAACGATACTTGGAATAGCCCGGTCTACCTGCTATAACCGGACCACTAATAAAAAAGACTTTTGCATCTCGAAGTTCACGATATTTGTTGAACTGGTCCCGAAACACTGCTTCACCTAGAAATTATACCGCTGCTTTAATTTAGTAGCAGCCAGCTTGTTTGATGCTGCCGAAATGGATAAAGGGGGGTTATTTCCCGGACATTGAAGGAAAAGCTTTTTGGCTGCTAAGCAAATGTTACTTTTGCAACGTAGCAGCAAAAACAATGACATTTACAAGCATAAGAAATTTTAGATGGAGCCGAGGATGATGTTGACTCTATCAAATTTTTAGGAAAGTAGGGAAGTCACATCCCCTCATATCCGTAGGTACGATAGCGTTTCTGGTTTGATGCGGGCAAACCTTATAAAGCAAATAATTTCAAATGAACAGAAGACAAATCCATCGCTAGGTCACCAGCGCGTGTGGATGGGCGCAAATTTATCCTGAAAACAAGCGAACATCCTTAATCAGGATTCAGAAGGAGCTTCGACTGATAGATTTATTCATAACTTTTGGCGGCCACTTGGCGAACTTTTGCATACTTGCAACATTTTAAGACAAAAATTATACCTTTTCTGCGAAATTCTTTTTTGATATCTTTCGTAATGACAGCGTCATCATCTTCTTCAATCATGTTTTTTAGGCTCATATCGCACTTGGAACGAACAAAAGCGAACGGTACATTGAAGCTAAAGACTGCCTTTGCGAAATTGATGTCGTTTTCGGTTAGCGTTTCTCCAGCCAATATGATGACAAAGTCAAATGCATACAACTTTTGCTTCCTAAATACAATACGACACGTTATTTTTAATGCCGACTTTCTAATATTTTAACGAAACGATGCACGATATATTCGAGTTCAGAGCTATAATGAACATTTTTTAAATATTAAATTGCCATAATACTACGATGTTGGCTTACTCGCTGTAATCTTCTGCCGTAAACTTGCTTGTTCCCCCTCCGGGAATATCCCAGAAGACGGCGTGTTTGAAAACTTCGAATTCAGGCTTGTCGGGGAATCTGTGACTTGCAATCTTCATTGTTGTTTCGAAAATCCCCGTTTCAGCAAAACCTGATTGTCCCTTCTTCACGTGGCGCATTGCATTAATTAATGTCGATTTTCCGTTCTTTGTCCCACCCGCAAACGCAATGTTATAGTCATTTACCTAAATGTCCGAAATTTAAGATTTTGGCTTCATTATTTTTTACAAATTTTGCAAAAAGTGCGTGTTGAAGATATCGCGTTTTTCAGAAATAGTGAGAAACGCAGAAATAATAGCCCAGGGTATAGAGGGATTGAAAATAATATAACCCATGGGCTACTGTTGTCCTGCAAAATCCGAAAGAAATGGTAGAGAATGAAAATCATCTGAGATGGCGAAGCTTAAACCTTATTTTATTGATTTCCATGATGAAGTGAAGGAAATTATTCTGCTGTACTAATCAAAGGATTGCATTAAAATATCGCCTTCCCCAACATTTCTGTGTGCTCTTATTTGCTTATGGACAGATTGAAATAATATCACCCTTTGCAGAAATAGTGACTTATGGAACTTGGAATTGAGGGTAATAATTGACCACGGTTCCTACTTCTAAAAATATGACGGATTAGAGACAGACCTGTAACCAGGGCGTTCACTAAGGGTTTGGACCCCATCCTGGTCAACGGCCAGACCCACCTATTGGTCCAACAAAATATTTAAATGAAAATTTGAGACGGTTTTTTAATGCGTGCCGAAATAAAAAGT
Source organism: Plectus exinocaudatus (assembly GCA_034698105.1). Lineage (NCBI taxonomy): Eukaryota > Metazoa > Nematoda > Chromadorea > Plectida > Plectidae > Plectus > Plectus exinocaudatus. Next base: position 14,173 of record JAQGAX010000073.1, on the reverse strand, counting down.
ACCTTACCCGCGATCCTACACCTGTCGATCTGTTTACACTACCCTGGCTTCGGCCACCTGCTATTGGTCTCATTGGAGGGCACGGCTGAGGTAAGGAAAGTAATGTACTATGACAAATGAAGGTTGGTTGACTGGCAGTGGCGACAGATTAGAAAATGAGACTTAAGGAGAAACATAAATCGTTCCTATGAAAATTTTTCACTTCTCCTGGAAATTTGCATGTCTCCTATGCAGTGATAAATAAACTTTCACAGTAAACCCTTACGGTATCAATGCCAAGTTCTTCTTGGGCTTCTGAGCGCAGCTGTGCAACCGATTTCTTCGGCGTCGCAGCAATTGGAGCTGGTTGCTGGGGTTGCGCCCGGTAGGTTTGTGCTTGTCCAGAGCAACCGCCACCCATTTTTTATTCTGAAATAGATGTTATTCAAAGGCGTAGTCAGGATCCGTAATCAAACGAGCAGCATCCACCCAACACAGCAAACGAGGCCCTTGTGAGTGTAAGAGGAGTTTGTCTAGACAACGGCCAAACAATAAACTTGTCAACCTTGCTATAATTAGCCTCTGGGGCGCTGCCTTGGTCAGTCGCCTTTTGCGGTGTGACCTCGGATGGTTGGAGAAGGAGCTCTCCTTCGCATGTTTTGAGTGCTGTCAACGCTCACCTTCGCCGGAAATTTCGAGCTGTTGACAGCGCTACTCACGCGCGACGCTGTCGTCCTATCCCTGATTGATCGCTTTGACCACCCCTTGGTCCGTTTTTGACTGACAATCTGTCACTCCGTGTTCGTCATAGAACCCTAAGGTCGCTTAAACTCACATGGGCCTTTAAACTCAAAGCGAGTGCCTTACTGTCCCTTGATGAGGACCAAATTTTGAAGGGGGGCGTCTGCTGTACCTCATTTAGCTATGCAATGATAGACTTCAACGAACAAGTGGGCAGATAATTTGTTTGTTCATTTCTTCAAAGCGGAAACCTTTTCCTAACTTTAAAAAATTTATCTCTTAGTTTGGGCTGCGTGTTTTATCCCTGCATAAAGCTATTTTTTGAAGAGTGAGTTCATGAAATTTGAAAAAGTCGGATATGTTGCCTGTTGAATCACCTTCACTTAAGAACGTTACACAATCCTTATGTCTTATTGAATTGGTAAAATTAACAGAAGTCCAATGATAGACAGGCTATTCTGTGCCTCTTCGCTCCTATAAGCCACTTTAAAACTATGCCTGAATGTAAAAACAGTAAAAATTTTCAGTACTAATTAGTCAAATCGTGTGAAAAAAAACGCAAAGTTCTCCTTTACCCTTGTACAGAATTAAATTCTTGTTACAACCGTTGTTACTAAGAGAAATAATGCCGTAGCAGTCTGTGACATTGGTGGATACCAATAATACAGAAGCAATCATCAACCATTCCATAAATACATTTTATGCAAAGTTTGTGAAAGTTGACAACATTCATAGAATGCTGCATACTTTCAATTTTATCCGTTTCAGAATAAGCGGTGCCTGCAGCATTTTATTTTATCAGTGGTCAATTTAAAAGCTTTGTGCTTGAAGAAACTATTCTTCCACATCGCTGTCCGGAAAAATGCACTCTGCGTCTTTTCGTTTATATCGAAGCCCAAGGATGTTCGCTACAGCCACCAATTGAGCTTGCGTTTGCTGATGAGGTAAATTACAATGCGCCATCGTCTGAAAGCGGATTTATAAGAGCATATGAAATTCTGCAAAGGGGCCGTTCATAAAGTACGCCACGCTATGGTTGATATATGATTTGAGAGCGAAAAACGGCTCCTTCTGTCAGGGAGTGAGAGAATGAGCCGCATCAAACAAGTATACTGTAGGTGCGTGACGTGACGGTGGGGAGGGGGGAAGGCGCGCCAGCGTGATGGAAGCGTGACAAGAGGGGGCGGTAAAAAAGGGCCAAAAAACCGCTAACAGCAAACAAAAACATACTTCATTAACGCCCCCAAAGCTGTCTTTTATTTTTAAGAAACAAGGATGAAGCGAAATAATTACTAATACAATATTAGTTATCAACGGTACGGCTTCAGCGAATCCCAGATATTGTCCGGACGAATTCTCCATGAACCAAACTGTATTATGCTAATTCAATTCATATTCCCAAGTCGACAATGGCAAATTTTGCTATCATCGAACGTTATACAAATAAAATGAGCCTCAGGTTCATGGAAGTCGGCTTGCACGCAAGACTTCTTCGACACCGTTTTTGTATCTTTTATATCTGCGTAGAACGGATTGGGTAGCACACGAACCTTTTCGAGGACAACATGCAGTAATTCAAGCTCCTCTAGTCGATATTTTCCGTATCCCGCTCTGTTTTGAATAACTGTACCGCTGACAAAGTAGATTTTGGCTTCGCGGAGTTCCATGTATTTTAAAAGAATTTCGCGAAACACCTTTTCACCTGCAATAGAAAAATATCTGCAATATTGCTTATGCATCTCTGTCGTGCACAGGGTGCTGTACGCAGAAATGGACACGGAATGGCGGCGGAAAGTTTTATTGAGTTATTTCCACAAGATGTGCTCACGGATCGGTTTCTGTGGGGAGGATATTAGGGGCCAATCATAAATTATGTCACGCTTTGGAAGGGAGGGATGTCTGACGTAACGCTATGACGTCATAGCTATGCTTAACCATAGAAAGGGGTGAGTCGCCGGGGTCCGCTGTAAAGTGACGGAAGGATGGGATGGGAGGGTGTCGGAAAACGGTTAAAGCAGCTTGACGTTATTTATGGACGCCCCTTATAACTCCAAAAAATTTTAGGTAGTCAAAATTCAAATTTTTAAAAATTTCAGTTCCAGACTTTTGGATAAAGGTGCCTGGGGCGATATCAATTTCATCTCATGGCAATGTCGGATCCCCACCGTCTAGCTAATCTAATAATCGATAATCTTGCTTGGAATTTTTTTAAATTCCACTTCTATCCTATACTATTTCTCATGTGTATAGTCGGCTATGTCTCCAGATGCAGCGGCAGGATAGAACATCCGAAATGGCATCAAGGTTCATCACAAGAAGAGGAAAGGTGTGTCCTTTGGTACATTTGTGGTGGGGAACCGGGGAACGCCCAATCAACCCTCTGATATGGCTGCTGAATGCTTCTATTCTCATATTCCTCTTCTGTTTTTCCAAAAATGTCCTACCTTCTTGCTTAAAGTCATTTTTTACATTTCGAGATAGTTCGACTTCGTTCTCTTCTGCTTTGTTGCGCAGACTGATATCGCATTTAGAACGAACGAACACAAATGGAACGTTATATTTTGCAACTTCACGAGCAAAATTGGTGTCGTTTTCCGTCAGAGTTTCGGCTGTCATTATGATCACAAAGTGGAACGCGTATAACTTTTGCTTCCTAAAAATGAATAAATCATGGTTATCGATCAATCGCTTACACAAGGAGTTCACACCAATTTTTAAATGTAACTGTTTGCACCGGTAGCGAATCATTCTTACCTACCTCTCCCAACTTATGCGACCGCTTTATAATTGGCAGTAAAAGATCCACCCATGCAAACACCAAAAAAGCAAACATAACGATTATTACTCGCTGTATTCGTCGGCTGTAATATTTTCGGTTCCAGCTCCCGGAATATCCCAGAAGACAGTGTGCTTAATTGCTTCAAATTCGGGAATGCCAGGGTATAAATATTTTGCTATTTCTTTCGTCGTTTCGAATTCGCCAGTTTGCGCAAATCCAGCATCGCCTTTTCTGACGCAGCGCAATGCATTGATCAGTGTAGATTTTCCATGCTTCGTACCACCAGCAACGGCAATATTATAGTTATTCACCTAAAAAGTAACATTCGCGTAAATAACATTCTCTTGGAGAAAAAAAATCAAAGATCGTTTATGTGATCAGAAGCGATAGCCTTCATTTGAAAATTGTGCTTCAGTATGACCAACGTATTTCAAGATGGACTTGAGGGTACAACCGGGGTTTCGGGCGGGGTTTTTGAAACTTTTTCGAACACTCGGGGTTTCCGGCGGGAGCCTGAAAACGGGGCATCACTACCCATCAGTAATACTAACTGTGCTGAAGCAAGAGGGCGCCAGAAAGCGGCTCGTACCTAAGTAGGCGCCAAGGGACACCTTCCTAATACTTAGGGGCGCGATTAGTAGAGCACAGAGCGTCACTGTTGTATGAGACTGCTCAGCCCATCACTGATTTCAGCACCTGTGGGTGGCTCGACGACATGTCATCACTTTGATGCCTTACTTCAACGTCACTTAAACATGACCCAGCAGCAAAAAAGGTCTACTACACCGTCTACTACACTTGTTTATTAATGTTCGAAATCGCACATTGTCGATGTCAAGTTCTTTCCATGCCTCAGCGCGCAGCTCATGCAAAGGCTTCTTCGAAGGCGGAGGTGGTGGCGGCGGAGCCGGTACGTACTGCATAATTACGTGGTGGTGGTGATGACTCGATCGTCCTCCCATAACTTTAAGTCTGACTGAAAGCGAAGAGTCAGGCTTTACGTACAAATAACCGGAGTCACCTATTCGAAAAATAGGGTTTTGTGCATTGAGCAGAGAGCCAAATAAGAAGCCTCGGTCTCTTGTTCGAAAAATAAATTCAAATACGAGACGGAAGGGTTTGTTGTACAGAAAGTCCGATACAGTACTACAGAAGCCAAATAATCTTGACTCTCAATCGTCTACTGATGCAATTTCACGCCACTTTTCAAAAATATTTTTAATGCTATTTCTCATTGTATTGTTGTCGAAGAAACTGACATCAAAGAATATCTTCGATAGTAATTGCACACTGTTATACTCAAATTCATTGATTAACTAAATATTCGTGCGAATCGCTAATATAAGTAAGATAAAAGGTTTCGTTTGCACATTAACTAAAAAGCGGCATGTCACAAACGTTAGTTTACCAGGCTTTCTCAATATATGCTTCTTGCGTTGATGAGATTATTTTACTGGACAGTTGGTGGTTTCTGCGTGTGACCGTCCGCTTTCCTCTCGAATAAACATCAATTCTGATAAATGTACGCTTGGATTATTGTCGGAGTACTTTCACACCAGCCGAAACGTTCACGCCGGTTTGAAGATTGCATACTCAAGCAAACAATTGCATGGCAAGCACTTTATATTATCTCTCTGTGCATCGAAAACCTACTCTAGGCGGTACTGGCGTCTCCTAGTCGCGAGTGCGACTAGGAAAGTCAAATAGTCATCTATCTTGGGGTGTTTTTGGCGCACCTTGTTCTTTATTATATACGAAGTGCGGAAAATTTTACTGTCTGCTATTAGTTGACAAGTGAATTTTTCCATAACTTTACTGGTTTATTGATCTCGCCTTGTTTTCTGAAAATCAAACTGATTTCAGGCATTGTCTGCAATATTTCTTAAAAATAGACCGCGCTGTACTATATTTATATTTCATTATCCTCTCTAATTGGATACTGCACAGAATTTGTGGTCTGATTCATTCTCTCGATTTTTTGATTAGTACGCAAACCGAATAAGGCAAAATATCTGTTCATGCGTACTTTCAAATAATCAGGCTCAATATCGCTTGGTAATATGAAGAAATTTGCCAGATGGGAGTCGTACAGTGGGCGCGTGGTGCGATATAGAAGGATTGCCCCACACGGGGTTGCAATTTTGCTCCTCACATAAGAACACAATTATTTTGAATTAGGGTTTACGCCATATAAAAAGGGATTCTCTCTTGAATTGGTGTGCATCACTAATTCAGCTAATCCAGTGATTTTTTGCATATTTTTAATTTAGCTAGTTTTTGTTCATTTATTTTTGCAGACAAATAACTAGTTTAGTAAATTTCAATTAACTGGGTTAAATAGGACTTTAATCCAGTTTCCGAAAATATTCCCAATTCAGTTGACCCAGTTAGTTATTTTTCGCAAATATAAATGAGTTAGAAACTGGGCTTTCAACTCGGTTACTTAACTGAATGCAACGGTGGTGGACATTACCAGCAAAACAAATTGATTCTGGAAATTTTTCGCTTTCAGAGACATCATTAATCCATTTCACGATCGTAAATTTAAGAACCAAATAGGAGACTCAGATCTCCTATTGGATTGACAAATTAAATCCAATAAGAGATCCTTTGGTTTCTTATGTGGAAAAACCCGATGCTATTAAGAAATACAGCATCCGCAAATCGACAGAATGGGTGCAGTAACAAGCTTCCTGACAGTGACGGTGATTCCATTCATCAATGCTGCATCTGCAGTGCTCATAGCTGCTAAGCCAATTTTTGAATTGTTCAACAAACCACCGCAATGCGCTCTGAGCTTCGAACAAGCCACAAATGCTCCCGATACCCCCGCAAGTACCCATTCAAAAGAGTACTGGGAAGAACAAAGACGAGCGGCGCATCTTCAACTTGGCATCGATACAGTAAGAGCTAGTTGTGTTTTCACGAAAATTGCTTAGCAGTAGGCGGAAATTAAAATCTCTTCAGTAAACTTGAAATTGTGAGGCATTTTTATCCGATTTATACTAGTATTGTCAAACTGTACAAGTTTGATTTAGTTTCGGTGATGATAATAGAGGTAAATTCCATACATACTCGGGAGTGGGGAAATATCCTCCGTTGGAAAAGGTGTTTTGAAAAGAGAAAATACATTTCCTGCGTAGCGAATACAACAGTTACTGGTATCCAATCTCTCGTAACTTCCACGCGGGGTTATTGCGAGATACTGACAGATACAAATTTAGCACCAAATTCCCGAACTCCCGGTTATTACAGAAGGGGACGCAAAAAATGTACACGGTATTATATGGGGACGTACTGCATACGCGCCCTAATTTAAGGCCTATTGCCTCTTAATGCAAAGTCATCATTGAGCATTAGTACTTTGATATCACCTCCATTCTATTTGCGGTATGTTCGTTTCCAACAGATCAACGCGCCTTTCATGGTGCTAACCGTTTTTCTTATTGAAGGTAAATAACTTTAATGTTGGCTTCTGCGGAAAATCGAAGACAGGCAAATCGTCGCTCATAAATTCGTTACGCGGCGTCAAAAAAGGGGAGCCAGGCTGGGCACAAACTGGCGTTTTTGAGACAACCATAAAAATCAACCAGTACCACTTCAAGGAAGGTGTCTGTCAGTATGGAGTACTTTGGGACATTCCTGGTTCAGGAACCATGCAAATTCCGAGCGCAGATTACTTCACGTGAGTATTTATTGGCAGTCTGATTTTCATCACTTATTTTGAGATATTTAGAGAGAACAAAAACAAAATTGCATCAAACATATACTTACTACTGTGCATTTATTTTTAAGCATAATTATAAGCACATTTTTAAGTAAATTAAAAATCAATTCATGATCAATAAACCATGATAATAAATCAATCATTTCAAAATCAATAAAGTCATATCATTGCACAAAATATTTTCATGGTTGCAATTTAGCTAATAAATAGAGCGCAACTCAGCAATTTTGGTATTTGGATGGGCACAGAGGTGAGAACACTTTGTAGGAAGCCGTTATCATTTCGGGGTAGATTTATGAATCCAAAGCCACGTCCATCGAATCTACTTGTATAAGTGTAAGCAGTGCAATGGGTTGTCCAGAGGAATCCACCGGTCCTTACCAGCCCCAGGCCGCTCAAACGTACCCATCGGTGGATAAGAAGAACCATTAATTATCTCACCGAACTGCTTCAAATATAAATTCTTGTATCAGATCGCAAAAGCTATTTGCATTCGACTTTCTGGTGATTCTTTGTCAAAAATCGTTTGGTGAAGAAGAAAAAGGTATCGCTTCGCAAGCCAAAAGATTTGGAGTGCCATTTGCATTTGTTCGCTCGCAATGTGATATCGATTTGCAAATGATGGCCAACGAGCACGATCGGGAAGAACCAACGGAACAAGATAAAAGTGACTTCCTAACGCAAGGTTATAAACTTTTTATTTACTTGATAATGGCTTGCTCAAAATACATTTATTTCAGGAAGATCACGTTTCGAATACGAACTTAAAGATTTCAATGATGCCCCGCTCTTTTTTGTCAGTTCACGAGTTATGATGGACCCCGAACGACATGTATCGTGCCACTTAGAAGAACATAAGCTCATCAAATTTGTTTTCGAGAAAATTTCTGAGCGACGAAAAGTAAAATAGCTATAGTTCACATCGTTTCTAACAAACGCCTTCTTGTGTTGCACCTGCCTGTCGTACTGCAATAATATTATGCGTACTGAGCTTTTTTGCGATAAAAATAACTTGAATGTGCAATGAAAAACATGCAGTAAACCTACTGAGCACCAAAAATGTTTGCTCATCAACTTAAACGCGATTTTATGATGATTGTGACGTAAATGGCTTTTGGTTGCAAGTTTCAAAATCAAAATCGTGAATTGAAGTAATTTTTCGATGAATTTAATATTCTCAGGGACATGTCATATAAACTGAGCGTCACGGTTTGCTTGTTCAATACCCTCAAAATATTTTTGCCATTTTGACGCGTATGAATATAACAGAGGACTGCGCTGTTAGCGCTGCTGTATAATATCGCGTGAACTTTTTATCTTAAAAAGTATTCGAAAAATTATTACCAAAAATTACTGGCTTTATTTTTAAAGTATTTTGCAATAGTGCTACATCCAGTTCAAACTTGAACATTTGGAAAAGCTGGAACAGGAATATACGTGCATGTATTCTTGTCATCAAATGATGAGCATGCGCAATGTTTAAAGATGGATATACTCTTGTTACTGCTGATGCAACATGCCACATTTCTTGTGTGTACTATTATTCGAGCGACTTTTACAGCACACCGACACCGACGCGATCGACACAAGCGATGAACGATGGGGCGTGTTGTTCTAGCGCACAATCAGACATGTGCACGGGGGGTATATATACCCCCCCAAGGGGTCTCATACCTCCGGGCACTTTGGAGTTGGGGGTATGAGAAAAATTATAGGCGGCCGGCTGGGGGGTATATACCCCCTAGAATACCCGTCATACCCCCCCCCTGCGGCCAAACCCGTGCACATGTCTGCGCACAATGACAATGAATCCACTCATTTGTAGAATTATTTTGATCACATTGTGCGAGTTTTTGAATGGTTCCGATTTCGTTGTTTGTGTTTTGCGCTGAGCTCTGTGCAGAATGATCCTGTTCGTATATAAGTACTATAAGAAATGTGTCGGTGGAAAAACTCGACGATATGAGACACGCACTTGTGATATAAAAATCGGTCGCATCGTTGATAGCACGCGTCGATGAATTGTAAAAGCCGCTTAAAAGTGTTCAGCGCATTCTGTTCTATATTCGCAAACGTTGATGTCATACCTCTTTTAGTCAGCACTTCAGATATGCCTGATCCGGTAAAATAAAGGCAAAATGAATGTTATTCAAGGGCATTCAAGGGCGTGTGTATTTGTATCAAATTTTGCTTGCGCTTAAATTGGGGACGCGCGAACTTTGATAAGGTTTACGTAGACAAGCAGCGAAAGCGAATGAAATGTCTGCAAAGAGGGCCCGTCAAATTTGTAAACAGGACTAGGGATTGAGAACAAGTAGAAGATTTGGGAGCTTTGGCTTTATCGTTCGACAAATTTTCTCTGTAGGCCGTAGAAAAATTTTTTGCACTGGTGGGCAGTATGGGACTTGTCCCCCCAGAATTCCCCAAATGGGGCCGAACCCGGTATTTAGAAGAGGAGGTTCAACGATGCTTCATCCGGTACTGGTATTTCCGACTAGTCAGTAGAGACAAAATTTCAGACTACATTAAGTCACTTCTAATTCTACATATTTTAACCATTTATACAATTTCACATTTACCGACACGTTTATGGTTTATGGTGCATCGTTCGATATTATTTGCACCTTTTTGATAAATTGTCTCCACCCCTTTTGGTAAATTTTCATGTGCTACTCAGAGGTAGGAACCTTCTGGTGACTGGGGGTGAGGTTGCACTCTAAATTTTCGAGAATTTTGGGAGATTGCGCATTGCCCAAATTGCCCAATTCTGGTGCTACTTCTGCTGCTTCTGCTATTATTCCTGAAACTAGGCACCTTTCGTACCTTTTGCGTAAGCCAAACTGAAAGTCGGACCTTCACACGCAGGCGTGCTCTGGAATATTTCGCAACTATACTGCTAATGTCATGCAAAGATAGGACTTAGATTATGGAATGGGCCCAGCTCGACAACAGAGTCTGTATTACTAATCAAACAACACCGGTACATGCGCACAACGATAAGAATTGCGCGGACTTGCAGTTAATATTTGATCAGCCTTTGACGCTGAAGACGCCAACAGTGTGTTTGGTTGTGATAGTTTTTCTTTTCCTTTTCAATCTTGGTTCAAGTCTAAGATATCGCTTTTTCCAATAATGCGACGTGCGGATTAATTTCGAATCATTCACTACTACACCGTCGTACTATTACAGATTAAATCTCTACTAGAGTAATCCATAATTTTTTGATCGCCTTGCAGCTAGAGAATAATCTGAAGGATTTTTATGTTACAAAAATATCTATTTTGCAATTTTGCAGTATTAATAATATTTCTGATAAGATTTTACTAAAATCAAGAAACTCTGGCAATGAAATCTACAGTGCCCACAAAGCACAAACCCTCCGTGTATGTATGAAACTTAAACCATAATTTGTTATGAATATCTTTAATAAGATTAACATATAATGCATGCATGAAAGTTTTCAAACAAATTTTCACGCTTGTTTCTTGGCACGACAACTTATCCCTCAAATTGGTAGCTGAAGTAGTATGTGAATTCAAAGTTGCAATACGCTTTGTTATTAAAATATATTTCTAGTTACGAAATGGGTGGTCGTAGCAGCACACACACTTACGAGTACCGTACTATCTATTTGCCAGCGGAGCCGGCTCCCATCAAAGCAAAACGACCAATCCAAGAATTGCGCGAAGAAGCACAAAGAGAGCTTGAAATAGACACAGTGAGTACAATAACTATATTTATAACCTTGATAACGACATGAAGCAGCTGGAAAAAGAGCAAAATATTTTCATTTCGTTTGATAAGATATTTTCCGATATTTTCCAAGCAACCCGGGACATAGGTGCACCATAAGTCGAAGGCTTGAAGCTGCACATATATATGCTAGGGTTTGGCCGTAGGGGGTATATATACCCCCGCCGGTCTCCTATAATAAAAAAAATTTCTTTCCCCCCATTTTTGCGACCTTTTTTGGATAAAAGGTCGCTAATTTTCTGCCTCAGAAATACACTGTACTCCCCCTTATCATTGCAATTTTTGTCATACCCCTCAACTCCGAAGTGCTCGGAGGTATGAGACCCCTTAGGGAGTATATATCCCCCATACTCCCGTGCACATGTCTGGAGCTGCATGATCTCTTTTTCCAAAAATCGAGAGGTATTGTTAGCAGAAATGGTACCTATAGAAATTTGGTGGGATGTTCTAACCTTTTTCTAGAAGTTGTACAACCCCAGAGATAACCACAATTCGACGTGTTCACCTCTATATTTATTTTGCTAAATTTGCAGGTGAACAATTACAATATTGCATTTGCTGGTGGAACTAAACACGGCAAATCCACGCTGATCAATGCGTTGCGCCATGTGAAGAAGGGAGAAGTGGGATTTGCTGAAACAGGCACATTTGAGACAACAATGAAAATAAGCAGCTACGAATACCCTAATATCAAACAATTCGTAGCCCTCCAGCACGTTAAGCTCTGGGACATTCCTGGTGCTGGTACAGACAAGTTCACTGCCGAAGATTATAGCGAGTACGGTAATTAATAGGACGAAAACCTGTACCATGCCACCACGCCATAGTGTGAGCAAACTGGAAAGGGTCTGGGTTAAGAAGGTTTAAAATAAAAAGTTTCGGTAGCGCTTGCGTAGCCCATCAATTTTCAAGTTGCTTTAAAGAAATAATTGCTTGAATGGGGTACATTATTTCAAACTTTTGCGTCAGATGAGGTCAGAGGCGCTTGCGTATTCCTTTGTAGGAATGGGTGGTTAGAGACGGGGCATTTTCAGGTGGTTTAAAGGCTGCGTTAGGAAGTGCGGTCTTTGATCCCCTAACTGATAATATTATACTTTCCGGAAACCGTTTCCAGTGAAATCCTACACTGACGCCACTACAGAGCCGAAATTCAGAAATGGGGACTAGTCTGCGGTTGATGAGATTCATTTCATTTTTATACAAAACCAACACCGTCCATTTTTTAGGCTGGGATACCGCTTAGGGGAAATTCCCATCACCACTAATCCAACCACTTTCGTCAAATGCTCATTAATCCTTTGGGTATGCATGTCCATAATAGATGGGGATATCTCTCAGTCGTCGAAGGCAGTTCATATCTGCCTTTAGGTCATGTAATTTGCAACCCCCTATATTCACTCATCTCTGCCGTACTCGCAATTAGCTGATTTGTTACGATTTTAGGAAGCAAAAGCTGTATGCGTTTGACTTCATCGTTATCATGACGGCGGAAACTTTGACCGAAAACGATACAAACTTTGCTCGCCAAGTTGCTGAATTCAATGTTCCGTTTGCGTTTGTTCGCTCAAAATGTGATGAGAGTCTGCGGAACAACGTCAGAGACGAAGACATCGAATTGACAAAAGAAGTTAAGAATAATTTGCGAATCAAAGGTAGGCCAATATATTAAAATAACTAGCCATTCTTGAAATATTTACTGCAATTTTTGTTTTATTGTGATATAGTGTATACCTGTAACGGATGTTCGAGGCAAGGGGAGACTGAATCGGTCGAAAGGAGGGGTATCACCGGTGAGGTACCTTTTGTGTTGGGATTTTGGCTTGAATTCAAAAAATTACAAAATTATAGAAAGTAAAAGCTTTTTTATATGGCAATTTATGCTTTGTATTCCATATTGATCCAATTGAATTTGACTGAGAGACAGTCGTTTAAAGTTTATGGTGTTTTTTGAATCACTTAGTTTCTGGTTGCAGGAGAAAAGGTATTTCGCGATTATCTTGTGAATCACAATGAACTTCGAGAAGCGAAAGTCTTCTTCATTAGTGGGCCAGTAATGGCCGGCAGGGCAGGTTATGCACCATACCGCATGGACGAGCTTGAGCTGCTCAAATACATTCTTAAAAGAGTAAGCAAGCGCACATTTCAGTTGCCAAAATTGGGTTACTTCCTTTTTCTGTTTTATAAAATAATATAATAACTCAACTAACGTATCAAAAACATAATTACTGATGTACACTGACTTGTGCAAGGATTTCAAGATCTTTTGGTTAACATTTGCTAGAAATTCATATTACACTGTAAAAGTCGAGTAGTTACGTGCTAATTCCAATCATGCGTACGTATATAATTATAGATGATGGAACGACGCAATCCAGACCAGGATTTCAACGAATACCTGCAAGACTTAGCGGATATTCTTGGCATTAAATACTTGAAGCAAAAAATCGAGGAAATTTTGCCTGATATTGACGTCGACTAATGCGATGTGACTTCTCACTTTGCGATATTTGATCGAAAATTCTTTTTTCATTCGATATTGACTGTAAATTAATGCATTATTACCTAGGCGACACAACATCAATTTTTTGTGTGCGACACTAACCAATAACGAATTTTTGTCTGCGACGCTTAGAATAACGATGAGACCCTACCAGATATTTTTTTGTCCTAGGGTCGGCAGCATCCATACTTTGACACCAAATATAATTAACACTGCCTGGATCATTCTAACTCGTTTTTTAAATTCAAATCTCGATAGAGATAATCTCGTTTTTTATAAGACCGAGATTTCTCGGACTCGGGACTCCCGGCCTTGACGACTTCCGGGTATTCTCGATCATGATTTTCTTGACTTTGGACCCTTGCGTACATCTCTGATAAATAGCAAAAAGCCTATAACTTTGAAGGTTGCAAACTGCGAGGTAGATTACATTTTGAAGTACATAATAAAATGATCAAGTATAACTACGATTATGGAGGAAATAGTCACTAAACTCAGAGCAATGGGTTTTTTAAGATACTGCAACCGAACACTAACATGATTGGATCATGTTACTGCAGTAGCTAATAAACAAATCCGAATCAAATGTTGCATCCGTCGAAGCCAGTGATGCCATGGTGTCGTACTGTGGATAGTCGGGGAGGTTTACAGTACACCTTTATTCCACAGTAGAGCGAAGGGGAGATAACAGCAG
>JAQGAX010000072.1:0-26760 GCA_034698105.1 Plectus exinocaudatus | reverse complement strand
GAGCTGAGTCATCCATTTCATCATCAATTGAAAACCATGTCCATGGCTTATGCGGTAATACCACCCCAGGAACCCAAGTGACTACAAAAAAAAGTTTGGGTATAGTTTGAATTTTTCTTCGGAATAATACTGCACAGTATTCAAGCGACTCATCGAAAAACACGTTTTTGCAAAGAAAAAAATTGGTGCGTTTTTTTTAATGTCGCGTCAAAATTCCGATACGAAGGTACCGTACTGGCGACTCTCCCCTTTCCGTCCACAATCTCAAACCCCTGACCTCAGACAGCTGCTACTTGCCTGTCAAAGTCTAAGCAATATAGATATGGACCGATATCTTCATCCGATGGAACCCGGATGATTATGGTGGAATGCAACAGTTGCTGATCCCGCTCAATCGAATATGGTATCCAAACATCTTCGCTCGCAACATGTATTATTTTCTGTAAAGCGAGTATGAAAAAACGTTTGAATGCCCCTGTTCAAGGATCGATATTGTCCTACCAGTTCCGGAAGACAAGAACTATGCAATCATTAACCACAATGGAACAGCAGTTGTCTCAATCTACCAGGTTCTCAAACTGAGCTGTAATTATAACGTAAGTTTGTAAAGTTTTTAAACAAAGATACTTCTATATAGTTCAGTGGCATGCACAGTCGTGTAACTTGCAATGGTCAGAGGGGGAGGGCAGCAAAGTCCAGAAACACGCACCGAATATTAACCTCGAGCATCAGAGAAGACGCGGATCTGGTCAGGTAGCACAGTCGGTAGAGCTGTCGCTGCTTATGTCAGAGGTCTTGGTTTCGATCCCCACCGTGCCTGGTGAACTTTTCTCTTTGCTTACACAGGTTGCTCAAATGTGAATAGTGATTGGGAATGGATTCTCGCACATTCTCATTGATTTTTAACCGCCTAAAATGTAACCCATCCCCTCATTCAGTCGTTTATAACCCATTCTCACGCTCGAAGATTAGAGTTCCCTTTTGCAGATCATCATGTTTCCATTCGACATTCAGAACTGCACGATGATGCTCTCCGCTTGGATTTACACTGCCGACCAAGTGGACATTTTCTTCAGGACACCACCCGATATGAGCGCTTACAACCAAAATAGTGGTTCGGAATGCGCTTGTTTTTAACAGTGTTCTATCGGCTAGTCTATTTATGTTTGGTTTGGTTACTACTCCTCAACGGACTCTGGTTGGCGTAGGCACCAGTGGCGCTGATTGACGCCTGGGGGTAAATGGTGGGGATTTGAGCGCAGCTTAAAAGCATATCCCTAACTCAAGGTCTGTTCTATTCAATCCTAGTCCATTCAACCGTAATCGCTCGTGTTTTCTTCTGATTTCACAACCTTTCATCGAGCAATGTCATCTTTCTCTTTCCATCTGCTGCAGAGTGGGATCTGATCTCAATATCGGCTCGCCGGTCGAGGCTACGGACCGGTGTTTCGGAGACGCCATTTGCGATGGTCTACTATGACATCATCATCCAGCGCAAGCCGACCTACTACCTCCTGACATTCGTCCTCCCTTGTTTCATGATCACAACCATCAGCATTATCGGCATTTTCGCGCCTTTCAACGACGCTGGTGATCGTGAGGAGAAAGTAACCATGGGCCTTACAACGCTGCTTACAATGACGGTCATTGTCACGCTCATCGCCGGCCAAATGCCGCGAACCTCCATGGGCATGCCACTTCTAGGTACAGTAAAACCCGGATAAGCGCATCCCCTCGGGATCCGGTCAAAAGCTTCACTTATCCGGTTTCTGCACTTATGCGGGCTGCACTTATCCTGAATTTTACTGTAACTTGCAAAATCAAGTACATAACGGATAAATGCAGGCCGAATTAAGGGGTAGGAGCATCCGATGCTAGTAGCCTCAAGAGCGCCTCGCGGAGTCCCCTAAGATGCCTATGAAAACGAGCCATCAGTCGTAAACTCGTGGCTGCCACTGTACATGATGACGGTGCATTCTTGAAGGAGTTTATATCATGCTGCAAGTTGGCATCGCGGCGGTTACTTCGCTGACGTCAGTGCTCATCATGTACCAGCATCGCAAGTGGACCACTGGAGAACCGATTCCTGGCTGGATTCTTACCGTAACCGGTTTGGCACCTTCCGACAAAAAATTCAAACTTCTTGTCAAGAATTTGAATACGGATTTCGATTGTGTATGTTAAAATTTTAATTGCCCGCATTTTTTTTTGCAATTTGGAGTCCGAATGAAACTCCCTTTTTTTATTAAACCGAACAAGATTGAATCGTTTCTGAATCAACTGTGGGATTTTCTCGAAAATAGTCGGCTCTGAAATTAGGCGTGCAATGGATGGAACGAAACAATTCAAATCAAATAGTTTTCAGTATGGTATTCTCAATATCTACAGATTGATAAATGCCATTTGCAGATTGACGAACCGGCAAAGGTTCCTAACTTTTTATTGAACGCCATGAAACAGCAGTTAATGATTTTGGTTGATGTTAAGTCAATGGTTCAGCACGCAATCAATCGTTGGGATGAGTATGACGACGAGGACCATCTCCGGAAAAATTGGCAGCGTGTCAGTCAACGTCTCGATCTGCTGCTAATGATCGCGTTTCTTATTTTGAACTCTATTTTGACCGGTGCTCTCCTGATCATCGGATACTCGAATCTTAAAATTTGAAACAGAATAAAGCTATCATTTTGTACTATTTGAAGCCTTAGGCGGCAAAAAATTTCTGAGTGGAGCCACATTAATTGGTTCTTCATTCATAATTTTCTCTATATTGATCGTGCACAAGTCGTAACACACTCCAAACCGGCGGTAGCACGAGCCTATGAAGAGTTAAAAACAAACGCACCTTGCGAAACGCATATCTCGTCTGGTGGAGGAGCAGTGCGAGGTGTTGCTACATCTCTTCCCGATATTCCATCACCAGCGCCCACATCAATTGAAGCTTGCGCAACAGTGAATGGAAGGATTTTTGACCGTAGTGATGCAAATTTTTCCCGGGTGGACATCCCCCAATTCCCCCAGCGTCCATATTTGCTCAGCGCATCAAAACTCTATGTGAAATCCCTACCATGTTTCACTGATGAAACGATGACAGGTTTGCAATGCCTACGTGTCTCGTCAACGTTAGCTAGATAATTGGGAACAAACAATTGCATGTCGCTCATGAACTTGCACTTGCCTGCCACTGTTTCTTGCAAATGAACGATATGAATGAAATGTGTCGTTGCCCAGTATAACACCAATTAGGCATCATACTATTTCGGTAAAAAGAAACGAGATATGTATTTGTAAACGCGAAAGCATCGTGTCCTTCCTTCTCTAACAATTGCCACCTTTGTGGCGTTTGGTACTGTCCGCGGGCCAGGAGGTCCCGGACTTTCGTGTTTTTTTTTGTCCGATCGTCCACAAAAGTTAGCACTGACGACGAACTACGCAACTAAGGAAGGTTGTGGTCGCATCCAAAACGTCGCAATTGTGTTTCACTTGACTTATTTTAGTGATATTATCTTTAACTCAATATTTACGTAGCGAAAGAATTCTTTAGCAGTTTCCTTACTAGAAAGTTGAAATTTGCTGCGCGTCGAAGAATGCAGTGCTTAACAGGACTGAAATCGGCAATCATCGTGACTTTCGTATGGACACTTCTCAAAAATGTCTCGTCTAGAAATGGTGCGCAGTTAAAATATCGCAGTTTTCATTATTGCATTACCCTCTCCTCCTGGTCTGACACCGGATTAAAGCTAAGGGATATGCATTTTCCATGCCAAATGAGGAGGTGCAATTAAATAAATTGATAATTTGCATATCTGCTTTAAAAAAGGCCATTTTTTACGCACGCTGACGCATTTCTGGTGGTGGAAACTGAGCGGGAGTGAAATGAAAGATTACAAGAAAAATCCGTTGACTAACTTCTGGCGTACAAATACCTGCATCCCCCAATATCCGACCGCCCCCTTCCTTCTCCACGTTTTTTCATATCTGCCCATAATTTAAAACGATTCAAATTTAGTAAGTGCTCGTCAACATCTGGTGAACACGATATTTGAGGATTACGATAAAACGACGCGTCCTATCTGGGATACTGACGTCACAAATGTAACCCTGAATCCGGCTCTGTTCAGCATTGTTGGTACCGATGAAGCAGCTGAAAGCATTACTATAGTGCAGTGGTTGCGGATGGTACGTGTGAATCGCTTTCGCA
Organism: Plectus exinocaudatus; assembly: GCA_034698105.1. NCBI lineage: Eukaryota > Metazoa > Nematoda > Chromadorea > Plectida > Plectidae > Plectus > Plectus exinocaudatus. Next base: position 22,559 of record JAQGAX010000072.1, on the reverse strand, counting down.
TCGATGGCAGCGAGGAAAAGAGGGCGGGCAAGGGCTTGAGGGTTTGATCTACTATAAGAGTTTGATCTACTCTTGCACGGTACTGCAACCAAAACTCTGCAAGCTGGTACTTTAAAACGAAAGCCTAGGTTCTTTCTAAATTATGGAACTTGCTGAGTAAAACCGCAGACTAATGAGAGATTTATATAAAACAAAATGCTTCATTTGTCTCAAATTGTAGGGTGGGCCTGGTAGGTTTGGCTCTCCCGGGCCAAGGCCAAACGCCCTCCTCCCTGGCTGGAAAAAAACTTGTATCGTCAAATAGTCGCAAAATTTTTTTCCTTTTTTACATTTTGTGAAAAAATCGCGAAACGAAGGTGCGTACTGGCAACTCCCCTCGCTTTGATAGGTTCTGGCTTCGGACACCTGTTACTGAGCCAATGTCTCAACAGTTTAGATATGGATCGATGATTTCCTCCAATGGAATCCGGCAGACTATGGTGGAACGAAACAACTGCAAATCCCGATCAGCCGAATATGGTATCCTAGCATCTACGCTCGTAACATGTATTCGTTACTGTTAAGTGAGTACGAAAAAAGTACAAATGTCCTATTCAAGGATTGATATTACTCTACCAGTTCCGGAAGACAAGAATTATGCGACCATTAGTTACAACGGAACAGTAACTATTTCAATCTACCAAGTGCTCAAATTGACCTGCAACTATAACGTAAGTTTTAACGTTTAAAACGTGAAAATTTTCAGTATCGGATTGATGAGAGGGGGATCAGCGTACATCAATTATTTTCGACCGCCTGGTATAGAACCTATCTTCTCATTCAGTCGTTGAGTCTAAGCTGGAAGATTAGCGATCACTTGTTTACATACCTGTAACAGGTGGGTCTAAGGGGTCGGACCCTCTGGCCTACTCCTCCCCCCCCCCCGAGAAAGTCCAGAAAAAAATTTTCGGGATTTTTTTGAATTCGAGCCGAAATCCCAACACGAAGGTACCGTACCTCCCCCTCCGAGAAGGTCCAGACCCTCCTGGCCTCGAACACTCGTTACAGTATGCTTGTTTAGATCATCATGTTTCCATTCGACATTCAGAACTGCACGGAGACAATTGCTTGTTGGATGTGCACTGCCGACCAAGTGGACATTTTCTTCAAGACACCGACCGACCTGAATAGTTATATCAAAAATAGCGGTTCGAAACTTTCTTGGCTCCAAAAATATTTCTACAACTAGTTAGTATATATTTTGTTCGGTTAACATTCCTTATCCGACTCTGGTCGGCATGGACAAATGTTGGCACCGATTAGCGCCTGAGAGTAAACACCGTAGGTCGGGGTATGTATTCGTACCCCAAACTCAATGTCCATTCTCTTCAATACAAATTTTTTTCTGCGAGCCAATTTCTGACGACTTTGCCTCTGATAATTTTTCTGAACGCCGAACTCTGTTAAAAAGTTTATGCACCTTGTTATTACCGCATATATCTTCTCATTTCACTATCTATGCGTCACGCAATATTCTATTTGTATTCTGATCTCCTGCAGAATGGGACCTGATCTCGATGACGGCTCGACGAGTGAGACAACGGACCGGCATTTCGGCGATGCCGTTTGCGGTGGTCTACTATGACATAATTATCCAGCGCAAGCCGACCTACTACCTGCTTACATTCGTCCTACCCTCTTTCGTGATCACAACCATTAGCATTATTGGTATTTTCTCACCTTTCAACGACGCTGGTGATCGTGAGGAGAAAGTCACCATGGGCTTGACCACGCTGCTCACAATGACCGTCATTGTCACGCTCATTGCTGGCCAGATGCCAAAAACCTCTGAGGGAATGCCTCTTCTAGGTAATTTGCATAATCTGGTACTAATGGATATGAGCAGGTCTAGATCAAGGGAATCGGGGACCGAAAGAGGAGCCTCATGACATGAGTGATCCTTCAGCGCTTCTAGGGGGTCCTGAAATCTCTTTTTGGACCCTTTTACGCTACGTGGAGCCATGGTCCGAAGCTTAGGCTTCTTACAGCTTCATCTATAATTCGGCATTGGATTAATATAGGTTTTCTCGGAACAGGACATTTGTAAAGAATCAAAACGGTCTGTTTTTTTCGAAGAACTGGGCCAAAACACCCCAAACAAGCTAAAACTTTACAATTTTCTTCTCCGTTTTTGTTTTAAAAAAATTTGTTAAAAAAGTTTTTTTTTTAAAAAGTTTTTGTTAAAAAATTGTTACGATGTGTTCTAATGTTTGTTGATATATGAGTATTACGCGATCATTGTGCTGTGTATTCATTGGTCGTGAGACATTTTTATAGGAATTTATATCATGGTACAAATCGGCATCGCGGCGGTCACTACGCTGTTGGCAGTACTCATCCTGTATCAGCATCGCAAGTGGACCACCGGTGAACCGATTCCTGCCTGGATTCTTACCATAACCGGCTTGACAATTTCCGACCAAAAAGTCAAGCTTCCTATCAAGAATTTTAATACGGATTCGGATCGCGTATGTTTCAATGTTTATTGCTAGCTACTTTGCCGGCTTAAGGTTTTAGAGTCCAAATGAAACTCCCTATCTTCTAAATCGAATGGGATTCAATTGTTTCTGGTTCAATTGTAGGATTTTTCTCGAAAAAGACTGTTCTGAAACAAGAAAACGACTGATGCAAAATTAGAATTCAAATCAAAACTTTATTAGATTAGTATTCGCAACATCGCAGTTTATCACAAAGAAACATTTGCAGAAAGATGAATCGGCAAACGTTGGTAATTTTTTATCAAACGTCATGAAACAGCAGTTCAGGATTTTGATGGAAATTAAATCATTGGTTCAGCAGGCAGTCAACCATTGGGATGACCATGACGACGAGGAAACTCTTCGAAAAAATTGGTACCGTGCAAGTCAGCGTCTCGATCTGGTGCTAATGATCGGTTTTCTTGTTTTGAATTCTGTTTTGACCGCCGCTTTCCTGATCATCGGGCACTCCCATCTTAAGATTTGAAATAAAGTGAAGATGGCAATACTTCTGAGAGGAACCAAAATAGACGCTTCTCAATGTGCATTTGAAAAATCCGCTAAAGCGCTGCTTTGTCAAAGCTTGTAAGCGTGAGATCGACCAATAAAATTTTGCGATCATGATATATTGTGGCAGAGATTATAAGCAAACGGTAACGGAGTCAAAACTAGCGGGATTGCAAGTCTGTGAAGAGTTAAAAACGAAGAAATCTTGAGAAACACATTGCTCGTACAGTGGAGGAGCGTCAGTAAAATGAGATGAAAAATCGACGCTAACTGCTTCTATACAGTGCTCGTACAGAGGTGGATGATTTGCATCAATTGGGTAGTGGTCATGACAGTAGGTATTTGGAAAGATCTGATTGTAAGGTGTTATCGAAGTCAGACGAGAGCTGGGATTAGTTCGATGCCGCGATTGTGCAGCAATGACTAAAATGAATTAAGAATCATTTACTTAGTTACAGTTACACAATAAACGACGCTCGCAATAAATTTTAAAAATCAGTTGTTCGGTTTGTTATTTTGGCCAAGGTAGCCTTTCAGGAGGGTTCGTAATCCCCCAGCGCCCTTTCTGAATTTTCAGCGCTCAACTTCTTCATAGTCACCCATCCTTGTGCTGTAAATGAAACTTACGAAAGTTTACAAAGTGATATCCATAGTTCTTGGACTGCCGCCTTTCCTGACGTTTGTGGCGACATAACAAGACAAATGTAATAACTGGAATGGACAGAACCAATAAGATGCCGGCGATGACAATAATAAGATTTTCGTTGATCAGTAGCTCCATTATTATCGCAAAAGTAAAATTGAAACAATGAACTCAAGTTGTCAGAATAGATTTAAAAACAAATGAAATGGTATATGATAAGATTTGTTTTCATACGCTCTAGTTCAGCTTCTATTCACGTATATATATATGCAGCGCTCGTTTCGTCATCATCATGTGTAGATCGTAGTGGTTAATTCTTCACGTTATATGATGCTATCTGTACGTCATGGCAGTTGCAGTAAGGCGCAGCGGGCAGGAAATCGTATTACTGACTCATCATTACATAGGTTTTACAGCCGTCCAATGTTTAACTTTCATTCATGCATGGGGTGAGATGTGGGCGAGGCGCTTTAGACACTATCTTTTATGCTAACTACTGATATACAAAGTCGGGGCTGTTTGTTTATGGTGTATGTGAGGCGCTGCACGTGTATGGGGCCATCCAGAAATTACGTCATATTATTATTGGCCTTTTCGATACCTCCGTCACGTCCGGTTTCTGTACTGTATTATATATAAAACTGTATATCTGCTTATCAATATTGTATATCTGCATACTGTATATCTGTATATCAATACTGCATTTCATACAGGCTTATACTATACGTATACTTACTAGTATGCTTGGGTTTCTGTTAGATAAAATATTTTATTACCGCGATCGTTTGTATTGCGAAAATCGAAAATTTAGCGATTTTTTTTAATTACCGCTGAAATCCGACACGATGGTATCGAACCTCCCCCCCCCCCAGAAGGTCCAGACCCCCCTGGCCTCGGGCACCCGTTATACCTATGAAAACAAGTGAGGGCGTTGTACTGTAACAAGCACTGGCATACAAAATTTTCTTCGTCCAAGCCGGTGTAGGTAAAAAAATGGGTTACTTAATCATTCGGTGGAATTAATATTCGATAATTTCGGTAGCCCTTGGTTAACCGAAATTAAATTCCACTGAATTTTATTCTCATCTACAGTAACTGATCTATTTTACATAAAACGCAAAAAACGATTCTTAGAACACGATTTTCTTGACAGAAATTGTCCACCAAAGGGAACTACAGCAATTAACTCCCATCGAATATGCCAAATTTCAGCGATTACCGAATATTAATTCCACCGAATATAAAGTACCTTACAGTAGTTGGCGATTTTTTTTAAGGTCGCCAAAAAAGTCCAAAAAACGCGTACCGGATTTTTCCGAAAACCCGCCCCGGGGCACATATTTGGTTTTGGCATTTTATCCGTACGTACTATGTATCTGAAAAAAGCGCTTACTATTCTGTATGTTTTGTGTGGGACGGGGGCACTTATTCGGATAAACCCGGTACTCTTCCCTTATCTCTAAAAAGACTCTACTCCGGCAACTTCCTAACCTCGAATTAAAAGCAACATCCGTACGTACAAGCAACATCCATCGGTACAGTAGAAACTGGATATAAGAGAACGCACGGGAATCGAAAAAAAGTTCTCTTATATACGGTTTCCACTATATGTTGTATCATAGTATAATAGAAGGAAAAAGAAGTTTTACTAGGATTCTGTTATATCCGGTTTTTCTCTTATATGAGGTTCTCTTATATCCGGTTTCTACTGTATAGCTAAATCGGCGCTGTACCTCATACGCCAAGTCTGGGGCCTATTTCACTAAAGGGCAGCCTCTGAAATATGCTCTCAGTTGGCTGCGTCTTATGCGTTAGCTGTGGGCTCTGATATGGCTGATATATGAGACTCAGTCAGCCGAGCAAGGTTCTCAGCGGCTGCCCTTTAGAGAAATAGGTCCCAGGTAGCACATCCACGACTGGTAGGCGCATCAAAACTTTTCATATCTTTCTTTATTCGTTGTCTTTGTTGGCGTATCGCGGTTGACCTGCGGTTGTGGCGATGGCGAGCTCTTCAAGTCTTTTGACATTTGCGACGGTCCTTCTCTTGCAGCTCTTCTTTTTGCGAAGTATTCTTTGCACTTCCTTTTGAATACTCCATATTTATGTTTCCAAAGAAGTGCGAGTCCCATAATGATGGCCCAGACAAGTATTGCCACCCAAGCAAAGAAACCATCCCAAAAAAAATCCATATGAAATCGTGATGATTCTGAAAAATTTATATAATCACATTGCAATTTGATATGAGAGCGAAACTTACGGTGCGTGTAACTGCATTTGACTCCTATAATTGAACTCTACAGTTGTTTTCTCTAATAATCTGCTAGCTTAATCATTACAAATTTTGATTACAGCATGTTCTTTCAGCTTTTTGAGATGCATCCTACAGGGAATCGCCCTGACGGTTGGTTAGCAGATAACACTGAGCTAATCATTCAGTTCAGTGCTCCTGAATACTCTCAAGTATAACTTTGCAGCTAAAACAGACGTTTGAAAGCATGCGACTCGGACAGAGTAGACAGACTGACGGACGGACGAATGGAGCAGTCGTATTTGCCCACGGGTCGCGCGAGCAATAATCAACGAAACATTATTTCATATCCGCGCATTATTCTTTGAAAGCTTTGCTACTATCTTCATAAGCGCGCATATTTTTCGCGCGCGCTCGATTCAACATTGTTGAGAAAAAGGCGAAGGTTGCGATTCCGCACACTGTGAGTGAATACCCTAGACGGCTACACTATAATGTGAGCACAGTGACCGGTTTTGGACTGCACATCAAGTTAAAGGGAAACTGCCCGCGAGTAGAGAAAACAGGGAGGGATGAATAACAAGACCCCAAACAGGCTATTGCAATCATGACTCGTTTTGTGGCGCAAAATTGTAGTGCGAGAGCGGGACAAGGACAAATATTCAAAATATTATATTTTGAACAACACTCAGAACATGTGCAACTCTTGGAACGTAATCCACAATTCAAATTTCTTCTTCATCTCCATTTCTCAATTCCGCAATAATACAATTCATTGCACGCAATGTTTTTATACACGTGCATATAGCTGCACCTCAAACGCTGGGCACATCAAAACTGTTCATATCTGTCTTTATTCGCCGCCTGCTTTGGTGAATCGCGGTTGACCTACGGTTGCGGTGAGCTCTTCAAGTCTTCTGACATTCTTGACGGTCCTACTTTTGCCGCTCGTCTCTTTTCAAAGTATTCTTTGCATTTCATTTTGAAAGATCCATATTTATGCTTCCAAAGAAGTGCGAGTCCCATAATGATGGCCCAGACAAATATTGCCACCCAAACAAAGAAGCCATCCCAAAAAATTCCAAAGTAGCCATCCCATACGAAATCGCGACGATTCTGAAAAATGTATGGTCACATTGTAATTTTGTAAAAAAGCGACAGAACGGTGCCTATAAGGAGCGGGACAAGGATAAATATTTTAAATATTATGTTTGAAATCAAATTCAGAGCATTTGCTTCTCTGAAAGTTCACTTTTGATCCATTCTACTCATTGATCTGCCGCACGCCAAAAACGTCATTAGTGTACCACGGCAATTTTAAAAGCAATAGACTGAGACTGAACGAATGAAAATAGTGGAGAAAACAAACTGATGTAAAGATCAAATACCGTTGGATATGAGTCTTACATGTAAGTGGGGGGAGGTTGGGCGGAGGTTACCCCCCAACCCGGACCGGTCCAAAAATGAGAGAAGGGTTCCCCTTCTCATTTTCGGCCGAATGCCAAAAAATATCTGGACCCCCAACTTTCGCCAACTGTTTCATGTATGGTATGAGTAGTAGGTTATTAACAGAGGAGACAATTAAAATTAAATGAGCAAAAAGAGAAACAACGTTGTTTACGACGCAGAAATCAATTAATATCGGCTACCCTCCAGACACTTCTAGTTGAAGTGAAAATATCTGAAACACCGGGTACTTTTACGACAGCGGCAGATCGGAGAATACTAACAAAACAGCTCTTCCGAAGATCTTTGTTCAACAACTCCCTTATTTTTCTTATCTTTAACTCTTTCATCGCCTATCTTATTAATCGACTATCATATCGAGACTTTATTATAACCATCACACTGAGTGAGATTGGACGCCAACAACGGGCGTCTTCAACCCGGCTTGCACGTTCATGAATGATTAGTCCGCAATGCTTCATTATTGTCAATGTCGGTACATACAACGTCAATACGAGAATAAACAGTAACAATACAATGGGCAAGCAATGCGGAATCGGTCTGCTGTGGTTATGAACGCAGATCGGTGCCATCGCCTTTTCGCAGCGTTGTTTTGCGATATTTGCATATGTTCTTATTGCTGTACTCTACAAGACCTTTGCAAAGGCTGCATGGCTTCGAAATCAGGTTTTTCAAATAACTCTTGTCTCACAAGTGAACAGAAAGGTGAGGTTTTTAAGCAAATGGGAATGGTTGTAGAGAAAGTTGAGCTGTCGTAGCTCAATCGGTAGAGCATTCGCGGCCTAAGCGGAAGGATGAGGGTTCGTGTCCACCTTCCCGGATATCACTCTTTCCTCTTCGCGTACTCAGACTGCTCCTATTACAATTTGTACCCATTGACGCCTTTGAAACGAATTTGGATGCATGTTTTTTATTCTTAGACAGCCCTTTATTAGATAGTAGAAAGTCTCCTACTGGAAGCTGGTACCAGAACCTAACTTCATTTTGTTCAAGTCAACCGAACGGTCATTCATTTTGTCGCTGTTCTTGATCTACCTGCGTTCTGGATTGAAAGTATTCATAATCCGATTTGCATAGTAAACCGAGATCATAAATTCAATAAAAGCTTTATCGTATCAATATGCCAGTCGAAGTTTTCATCTAAGGGACTATTTCAAAAAACTTTTGCAGCATTTGCAAGAGTTTTTGAAACATCTCCAGCGGAAAATTTATTGAGCAACGTTCGCAAGTAGTCTGTCCAACAGACGCTGTGCTGTTTCTGCGCTATCCGAAGGGTTCGTTGGTTCCGCCAGCAGCCTAAATAGCAAAAACTGTATCGCTGTCAAAAATTGAAACATTTAAATTGTAAGATGGAGAACAAAGCGCAAATCTTCTACCACCGAGCGACGCCGGCACTCAAAAGTGGGCGTGGGGTTTAGGACCCAAATGGAAATCGAACCCGCATCTGTTGGGATCATGTAGAGTATCACAACCTTTGTACTAGAGGGGCATTCCGATTTTTTGCCGTTGCGTAGAAATTGATTGTCATTCAATGAAAGTAGACATCAAAGAAAGTCGCTAATTATGAAACGGCAAAATGTGGCAGGTGTTACCAATTGAGATTATCGACAGCTTTGACGCGATGCAGACCGGCAATATTATGATGCGCCAAAGTTTGCTCGCTCAGACCTCCTGCCGTACGTGTTAATCTGAAATAATGGTCAATTATACTCAATTGAATTGCAAAATCGGATGTTCTTTCTTGCCGTTGCAACTATTAATAATATGAATAAATTATCGAAATGCTCATTTTTTGAAAAAAAAACAGTGGGCGCAGGGGTCAACCGGGAATGCCATTTTCACCGCAATTTTCTCATAATGAATACTACACGTTCATATCTGTCACAGGTAACTTATCAGGGGTCAAAATTCAGGGATCTGCGAACCATGTTAGCCAAATGTCTACGGAATCTGCGAAAATACATCACTGTTTCGAAAATTAAGGTAAATCTGCAAAACTTTCACTAAAATTGACGAGGGCACCCATGGCTCTCCAGTTGGGCCTTCCTCCAACATACGACTACAGTGTACCTTCTGACTAAAGCCGGCTTCGAGTCGGCTGATTGCACCAGAAAGCATAGAACCATGATGAACGCGAGAGCTGTCCGGTGTGCTGCAACAGCTGGCACCCGCATGATTGCTGAACCCGTGGCTGATGTTTCGGACGAATTGTCCGAGCAGATCAGTGACGGGCGCCAAGGACGCTAAAGGCTTGAAATAGAACATGTTGAGACAAATATTTTATGAGCTGCGCGCGCAACCGCAATGAAACAGTGAAAGTTCAATGGGAAAGCTACAGTAACAACAAAGAAATCTGCAATACTATAGAAATTGGTCAACTCTATTGTTGACACTATTATTCATTGGTCAACTCTCAGAATGTTTCTATACGCAGGTAAGGGACCCATACACCACATTTCGTATCGTACGAGATCGGAGGATCAACGCTTTGCAACCATACCGGACACATCAATAATATTCTAACTATCGAATAACGCGCTGTCAGTCTGCGCAATGACACAAGTTACGAGCTAAATTTATGGCGTTGCCACAATTTTAGTTCATTTGCTATTACTTTGCTTTGCAAAGCACGCGGCTAGAAATGAACATGCTGCACTGCACAAGTCGCAATAATTAGCTGCATTTGCATTGAACGACTCGCTAGCAAGAGTGAATTCGGCGAAATCACGTGGTGAGGGATCAATTGCTGCGCCCCGACTAATTCGATTCACTCAGATCGTTCTCATATCTGGGATCACTAGTCAGCTTCAGCTAATCCGCATAGAAAGCCGCCTACTTTGAATAGTAACCCGTGAACGATTGAATGGCTTGAAAAGAACGATGTGAATGAATCAATGAAATTCATACGTGCCCAATGACTAGTTCTAATCGTATTAATGCTTGATCCCTTAAAGCGAGCCTTAATCAGGAAAAATTTGAGTCTTGACCAAGTAAAAAGTGCTGGTAATAAAATTTACTTCATGTTTGCCAATTTTATTTCGCTTTTGCAAAATTTCAATATTTGGACAATCGTAAAGATTAATCTTAGCAATTTCAGATTAAGTACGCATATATCGAATACGCTGGTAATCGTCAAATATAGTACTACTGATTATTGGTGGTTTGCAATCGCCTTTTAAGTACTGCGCAGGCCAGACTATGCAAAAACAATGTTCACCATACTCGCGATTCGCCAAATGAGAAAAGCAGACAGCCGTCTGATGGCAGCGCACAAAAACTAAATGCAAGTGTAATCTATGCACGCGAAGCAATTTTGCTTGCAGAAAGTCAAGACTAATCGCATGAAAAATAACTGTGCGTCAGGCATAGGCGCATGCATGGACTTGAGCGCATTATGGTCCGGTCCTACGCTCACAAGCTCACCTCAGCGCAATTTTTGCGAGCGTGTCCACCTGATGCCGTTCACCAATTTTAGCGCGTTAACAAACAGCTTGGCTAAAGGCGCATTTATACCTATGAACGAAGTGAACGTTGTCACTGTTTGTACTGTGCTTCAGCACGTGGTCAAAACGACAGCGTTCACTTCGTTCATAGGTATAAATGCGCCTTAACGCTTCTGTGGTTTAGTGAACACCGCAGCACATGCAATAGCATGCTGCTATTATTTTTGCAGAAGCAATGCATTCTGATAAAAGATAGTTCGGAAATGAGACAAAATGAGCTTTGAATCTCACGCAGGGTTTTCTTCGAATCTCCACTTAGATCCCACGCAATAAGGACGTTTATAGCAACGAATGCGGCATTATCAGCTATTCGTAAAAGTAAGACAGAGATCATTAAAAATATAATGCCCAAGCATCAATAATTGATTGAAAATACAGAATTTCGCAAATTAGCTGCAGTGATATTTAATAGTGATCGCCTAAAGCGCTAATATATTCTCCTATGGCAAATGCTAATATTAGGCGCCCAGAAACGTTTCTGCATTAGTCCATAACAAAGACATGCTCAAATGATGAACTTCAATTCCACAGCTGAACTTTAAACGCGCAGCCTTCCGCTGCTCAATAAAGGTATGCAATTACATTAATTACGTACCACGTGCAATCAATCAAAGTGTCGTCCAACTAAGAAACACCGTAACAGTAGCAACGAATTGGGCCCAGATACTAGTTGCGCCTGTGGGCAGAGCGTAAACTGTTATCCCTGGTAGGTATTGCCATAAAACGGTTGCAAAAAGCATCTATTGCAATAAAATTGCGACAAATGCGGTGTTTGGTCAGTTGTGACGTCACAGCTGCGGCAAGTGCGGTGATTGGTCAGCTATGACATGAATGAGAATATTGACCTATCACTGCACTTGTCTCAATTACAATTTTAATTGCAACAATTTCAAAGGTTATATGAAGTAGCCCCTAGATGAAGAACATTCTGTTGCTGAAAGCATTTCATTGACACTCGTAATTGGGTATCGGTTGGGGCTCGCATGCAAACTGCTGTACATACTGATTTGAATTACGGTAGCCAAGAGCCATTAGGGGGTATAGCCAAGCCGGGGGATAACGCACTTACCGAGGCCTCCTATCACGTTTATCTAAGAGACCTCTTGCCAGCCAAAAATAACAGAATTAGCCGACTAAAGGGCACGCTAATTGGCGAGTATGTATAGATAGGTCGGTCCATGATATCTGAGCACGTTCGGTCTATAGTTCAACCCAATTTCAAATTACTCGGTCCGGTCGCCCCAATCTGGTCTGATAGAATTTGCTCCAAAATCAGTCTCAGTTCGATTTATTTGGTTTGGTTCGATCCAGTTTCAGTATAATATGAATGCCCATTCACTCCGGTCCAGGACTCGGTCCACAGAAAAACGGATCAGTCCCGGTCCGGACCCGGTGCACCGAGTGCCACATTTGGTCGGTGCAACGAGCTAATTGGTCCACGGTCCGGTGGACCGACTTATCTACACTAGGAAGGCACCGCCACTATGGCGTCATAAAACAGGAACTGCCTCAAATCAGGACTTTTGCTTCTCCGACTCAATACGGCAGCATTTAATAATCAGGTAGAGAACGGTCACTGATCGGACGTCATCAAGTATTGACAACGAGCTGTTGGTGACGCTATTTCTGAGAGCATATCCGGACTTATGAATAGTCAGATGCGTGCTGTCTTCCGCAGACTGACGCATAAACGTGCGAATATCAAATAATAATGTCACTTTTCTATATAAATCATATTATATCTATTTAATAATCAAATCTCGATTCTGGAGAGTGAACGTGCAGACATGGACAAATGACGTAAAAAGATATCCTTCAAAGGTCACATATTCTAAGTTGATTTTGTGGGTTGACTTTTGAATACTTAACTGGTGTTGCTACAATATTGCTTCGAGCTGGATTATATGTCAAGCTTCCCCGATTAAGTCAGAAAGTGTCTCGTTAAGACCTAAACTGCCGTTCCACGAGCAAGAGTACTCGGATACTCGCCGAAAAATATTCTACGGGCTGCGCTCGAAGAAAATAGCGATCTTTTTTTGCAAATACTTGGATTAAATACAGTAGACCGATGAGTATCTAAACACATTGCTCGATTAATTTAGCTGAAACAATCCTAAAATACAACCTGCACCGTCGGATCATTAAGTTATTGTCTAATTCCTAGCAGGTGCGGCGCTAGCAGCCGAAGTTTGGGGAGGGAATTGACCCTTCAGGGATTAATCAAAACTTTTCGAAGGTCAGGAACACTTAATCATTTTTTCAAATCTCGAAATGTTGGGGCGAATCTAAATCATATTCGTCTTGCTCCATCCCGGAGTCCCATGATTCTCAGCGTGTACCTTCTTCTTCTTTCAAGTAATTACTGAATCTTAACATTCAGCAGTATAACCTAGTTTTCCCCTTGCTTGATATTTCACGAAACCAACTGCATGGGCAGACTACCTGTGTCGCAATCAAAAATACAGCCCGATAGTAGTACTCATGGCTAATCGGCGCGCCGATGTTCATTTAATAGATACTGATTCAGGCAAGACTCATTGCGAGACACCTGATTATCCACAGCATACGTCAATCATTCTTCATCTCCAAAAGCGTTACTAAATTTGCGTATGGCCCTTATTATCTAATAGTGGATTTTTCACTGTTTCTCTTCCTCCATAGTTTTTGTATCATACTCATGTATCGGGATGAGAGAAAAGTCGTATTTTCGGAAAATAAATTCGAAAATAATCCAAGTAAGCCTACTTATGGACTTATTTTTGGGTGGGCTTATTTACGGGCAACCCTGGTAGAAGAAAGAGTCTTCAAGCTCGTAGGAGGAGAAAATTAGTCGGAGGAATTCGCGCTCCGCTAGCCGTAATTAAAGCGCTTCTAATGTGGATCATTCGGCAAGCACTGGCAACATCCAATGAGGCGGACGTCCGATCGAAGCTGCGAAAAATGGCGAAAAGGAAAAAGAGAATAGCTCAACCTCTTAAAGAGAATGCAGCCCATTCGGACTGACGTGCAACATTTTATAGGGATAAGTATGCTTGAAGGCAAATTGGCAAGACACACAGTGCGTACAGGATATGACATTGGCGCACAAATCTATCAGGATGTACATGTGCTACATAATACTGCTGGAAAGAGCAAGTTGGCCTGGCCTATACTCAAAAGGAAATGAAAATTATACCTGGTTATTTCATTATTAATGGTACGTTGGCTGAATACTTATCAATATCTCATCCAAATTTCTGAGATAAGCAGAAGGTAGCATTTGCTAACGTCTTGTTTTCTAGGCAACGCCGACCTGGGCATCGGGGTAGACCGGAGGTACGTGCCCCAACCAGAGTTGTATCTTTTACAGAAATTTCTGCGAGTACAAGACGTTTTCGAGAAAAATTTGAGATTTACAGTGGATACAATAATATCGTATTAGAAGTTTATAGGGATTTCATACCCCCCCCCACTCAGCAGCCGACTGGTTCCGAGCTCTGAGCCTCAGCGAGTGAAGCGAAGAATAATAAATAAACTCAGACGCCAGGACGCGATGACAATCAAATTAAAAAATTGACCACGCGTCTGCGTCAGCAAGTCAGACGTCTCATTCTAGCACCTCCACTCCGCCCGCAGGCAATTCGGCTTGACGCAAACGTCTGCCGAGGAAATAAGGACGCGGACTTCCATAGTTGCAAGGCAACGATGCAAGCATGCGCTATTTGTCCGTTTTCTATTGTATCGACAGAAGGGCAGACATAGGATCATTTGCGCTTCTGTATTATTTTGAACATACAGAAAGATATCAAGACAAATGAATGTTGCAAAAAAAATTTCAGCGTAGGTGGAGATCGCGCAAGCAGGGAGCGGTGATGAAACAGAGCCATTAAATCATCCTAAGCAGATTAGCAATATAAACGAACATAATCCCACGCAAGTTTTGCAATAATTAATCACAGGGTTGAATCACACGGCAGGGGGCACACCACGCAAACATGACTACTTTCACCTGCGCAGTGGGCATGATTTTCAGAAGACATTCAACGCTCGAAGAAAGGATTTGCAAAGCATCATGCAGACCAAAAACTAAGCAGATTGTTGAAGCGAGTGAATGTCTACTGTTCTGCAATACATTGTGTTACAATTGACGCCAAACGCTCCGATGTTGCATTGAATTGCGTCATCGATTTGATGCACGGCACTCTCCAGGTGCGATCGGACGGAATTTTGTCTTCTCCTAATTTGCATATTCTGCAATCTCCGATGATGCGCTATAATTCTCTATAATATGTGTCGAAATGTTACGAGAATAAGTATGCACATTTCAGTACTTAGTTTAATCGTTGTAAATTGTCAGACAACAGTAAACAAGAGTACATGACAACGACAAAAATGATACATACACACTGAAACAGAAAAGTGAAGCATCCCCATTTAAAGGCTCTAGTTCCAACAGAGCCGGTACCGATAGGGCGGGGAGGACGGCGCAACAGATTGTCACTCAAACATCTTCTGAACGACCAGTCAACGCGAGAAGACAACGCCCAAAATTCACAAATGCTTGGCGAATGAGCGCGGACAGGGTTATGGTATGTTTTCAATGGAGCGAAGCAATCGTCCTCGGCTGTTTCTCGCCGGTCAACTGACCGCGGTCCCCCATTCGATTACGCCCAGCTAGAGCGCCCCATACAGTAAGTTATGCCAGCAGTTTCCACACAAAAGAATCAATCTTCGTCTATTTCGATGATGTCGGCGGTGGACTTGGCCAGATCGGCCAGTCGCTTCTTCTCCAACATTTCGTTTTCCACCCGTTTTTGATCGGCTTCGCATTGCTCTATAAGCTGAAAGACAGAAACTGAGCTTTATCTAATATTGGTAGCGTCAACGACTGTGGCTATTAAACAAAACATAAACGTTTCAATCAGTGTAATGCTACCTTAATTCGTGCGTTAATCTTAGCCGGTTGAATCGAGGAATATTTATTCATTGAATGAGAATGAGTATTTATTCATTGAAGTAAACTCACATGGTCGAGACGGTACTTGGTGGCGTTTTCTCTGTAGAAGTCGCGAATCATCTCGGGTGACTTCGTTGTGATCATCTCGCCAATCGCCTCGAAGTCCTTGCCGTATCGCCGGAACGCTGCAAATGTCCGTTTCAAGATATACGGTACTTAGAGTA
Organism: Plectus exinocaudatus; assembly: GCA_034698105.1. Lineage (NCBI taxonomy): Eukaryota > Metazoa > Nematoda > Chromadorea > Plectida > Plectidae > Plectus > Plectus exinocaudatus. The sequence goes on along the minus strand of JAQGAX010000072.1, from coordinate 6,515 downwards.
ATTTGAACTGCCGTCTACATTTTGCTCACTTCGACCAGGCTTGTGGGGAATGAGAACCCCTCAGCCATATTACGAGAGAGATGCTTTGCTGTTGAACGCCAAAATTCAGACTACAGACATCAAACAGAACCTTGAACAGTGAGCAGCTTTTCTTCCTCGGTCCAGCGGTGGTTGGGCCGAATCTTGAAGCGACCGGGAATACGGTATTGGTCGATGCCCGCCGACAAATGGCGCTGATATCGATCGCCGATCTCGGTGGTCGATCGTTGCGCCTTCGTCTTCGATCCGTGAACACGGTAGTCCAACTTCCTGCAATGTGACTAGTTGTTTCACTTTATCGTTTTGTCACAACCGCAAACAAGAATGCCCACATTGTCAGAAAGCAAAAATGTTGACAAACGCACCGAATGTATTCTTCGCCTTTTCGCATTGAAGTTTTCGAATCTTCGGTCGCCTTGGCGCCATTCCGCTGAGCAAAAATTTCGAACTGCTCCATACTCTTCTCAAAACCTGCAAACTTTTAAATACGATCGATGACGAAGGCAAAATTCACTCATGAGTAACTAAAACTGCTATAACTTTGTTTTAACATGTTTTAACATTGTTTTAATACGTCGATCACAATGAAACTTGCTCATTTATTCTCCAAAGTTTAGATCAACGACCTTGCCTACCGTATATCACTGAATGCAGAAATTCGAACTTAAAATGCAATTTTCTCCGACAATTATTCTAAACTAGAAAAAATTGAAATGTTTTTCGAATTCTTTGGATTGGTTCATCTTTACTTCCACTTCAAGGTTCCTGTAACTTTTTTAATAGGTTCAGACTCACCCGTTGGACACTTTTCGCCTTTGCCGATAGTCGGAGAGTCATGCTGTTGTTTCGCGCAAGGCCGATGTTCCCCATTCCGCCTGAATGAAGTGAAAAATGTGAGTGATCAGGGCGATCAGGGCAATTACCTATAATAGATGGTGCAGGCGCAGCAGAGCATCCCACCGGCGCTCTTGGTCAGCTTGTTGACGCGCTGTTCGCAGTTTTCGCACACCTTTTCCGCCTTTTTCGGCTCGTCATCTTCGCTGAAATTTAAACGCCAATTGCATGCATTCAACTCATCCATACATGTACCAGGTGGCAAATGTTGGGGGAGGGTCCAGGAAAAATTAGCATAATCAGGAAATTTTTTTGGCTGGAATTCAAAATATAAGAAAAAATAGCCTCACTATGCAAATTTTTAAATTTTCGGTCGATCTCCGGTTTTTCTCGGATTGGTGGGGGTTCAAGCTTTTCTTCTCGGGTTGGGGCAAGCAAAAGTCCCCCCACTTACATGTATGATTGGCGAAGACGGGGGGCTTCAAGTTTACATCTGCCAATGCTTCAATTTTGGCCGAAAATTTTTAATTTACACCAATTTTTTGCCTGATTTTTTAAATTTTGCTACATTTCTAATAGTAACCAAGGGTCATAATTCGGAAAAAGCCGGTACCCTTCGTCGCTGTCGCGGTCTCGCTCCATGTAACTTGAGTAGCCACGCGTTTTCTTCCATAAGTAGTAGTAATCCACCAATGCAGAAAGCGGCTTGTGCGGAATCTGAAATCACACATAGATAATGATGTTTTATGTTCGACAGAATTTTAAGAACATCAGGCAATAGTCGATCTGAAACCATTTCAAGTTCTGTGAGTAGTTGCGGTAACAATACTGATTAGATAACATGAACTACGGTATTACGCGCGAATATACGGTAATAAAATAGCCGCTATCCTTTATGTAATATTGAGCGAAAGCTGAAATCACATTGTCGCGTTCGCATTCAAATTTTTGTCTCAGTTACTCACAAAACTGAAATGGTTTACAACTGGTCGAGCAGCCAATTTCCAATATAAAGTTCATTTGTTAAGAAATGATTTCTACGGTTTTAGAGCTGCGATTTCAGAAAGAAAAGCGTTCTATGAGACTACCAGATAAAAAAATTAAACCTACCAGCTGGCGGATCTTGGCGAAGTTCTTGCCATAGTTGATGTAGGCCTGTTCAAAGAGCACCTTGTCCTCGGTGGGCCACTCCTCTGCGTACGGGCTGTAGCTGCCCATGTCCGCCAACGCTCTGTTCATGTCGTATTTGTGCCAGTGAAGAATGCCCAGCGCCTGAAAAATTACAAGCAATTTAGACATTAATGCAACTTGTTGAAAATATAATTTTTGGTAAATATACAGTCAAGTGCGAGAAATTCGAAAAATGTATTGATTTTTTAAAGGTTTGGCTTCATTTTACGCGTAAATTGCGTTTGAAGGTTGAATCCATATTTTTCGGCCGATTTCCTGGGAGTTAAGCGTTTCTTCTCGAGTTAGGGGGATACATCCCCATATTTACATACATGCCATAAATGCGATTTATCGATTCTTACTGTGTACGATTCTTACTGTAATCGAAATAGCTGTTAGGAGTGTTAGAAAATTAGCTTTACCTGTTCTGCATTGTAGTTGTACTGAGCGCGCGCCATGGTGCAGAACTCCTCCAGGTCGGCGTCGGTCAGCTTGCCGTCGTCCGGCGCCCACACACAAATCTCCTTCTCCTCCGACTCGGCGCCTTCTTCGCCCATCGACGGCGCCGGCTTCCAGTCTTCGGTCGGAATAACCTGCGCCTGAAACAAATCATACAAGTTTAAAGGCGTAATGAAATCAGTCAATATCACTAAAAGATAAAAGAATATTCGCAAAATTGGTGACACTTATGTACCTCCCCTGTAAAACTGTCATCAGTTTTAAGCGATCCGTTTAACAGGTCGCTAATTTGCTTATTCTGATAATGCGGCGAAGGAACCTCGTACAACGACGGACACAAAACTGCGTTCAACAGTACCTGGAACAGCGCACCCTTCCGTATTTCTCGTTCGTGATAGGGCGGCAGCACATTACCTGAAACACGAAAAAGATTTTGACCAATACAAACAAACATCTATTTTACTCCCGCAAGCTATGACACAAAGCTGGCATATCAAGCAGGCATTGCATGTTCAAATTTAAAAGGCCAAAAGCCATTTCATACACATGCCTCAAGTAAATAGTTTGCTAAATTATTGTGTTAGATTACACAGCAGAATGCAGTGATGCTCAGTGTGTATGGCGTCATAACCGTTACTACCGTTCCGAGATCGGGATTGACCATCAGTTTACACGAAGAAGCGCTCTTACTTCGAGTCGTCGCGCCTTGCCCAAAAGAATCGGTAAGGGTAGAACGCTTGGCGATCGGTTCAGTTGGACTCGTTTCCCGTCCAATCATGCTCTGATTACTCGTTCCTGGAGTCGGCGTTCGCTCCTGAAACAGGCGAATTCATTTCGTGCTTAATAAGTATTGTAGAGTGGGGTGTATCTGCTTCAAACATGCCCAGTTTTATCCTGTTTCATCCAACAACTTTCAGATTGTATCAGTCCGCACATCTGAGCAAGGCTGACCTCCTGAGCATGTTGCGAGCTACCGTATCCACCATAACCCAAATCTACCCCAATTTAAACCTTAATTAAAATGTTGATGGCCTCTCCGCTGGATGCATTAGTCTCCTCAAGTAACTGCCGAACATTCGCAAACCTTCATTGTATCTCGTGCAAATTTTCGAAAACCCCCGGCAGACTCCGGAGAACTGGACATTTTCCGGTCCTTCGCAAAATGCTGAGCATTACTTTAACGACCTTCCCAGGTATGTCTCTGTACAACTCCGTACGTTTCCCCGCCAAACACCTCTGATGCAAACGTACATTTGGGGTTTGCGACTTGAGCTGTTCGCGTTTGACGGTGGCCCGAGTCCGTCGCGGGCGGCGCTGCTCCTCGTCGCCTCCCTCGTCGCCAGTCATCGTCTCCAACTGCTACGCTTCTTCAGCAGGCTTCGTACAGTTAACCAGATTCGTTTTATTGTTTGAATGATTTGCAACCTGATCTTTAAAATTCCCCCTATCGCTTGCACAATTGTATGAAAATATCGGCGAACAAATTGCACCGAACGAAGTCTACAGAGACCTTGAGGCTCAGGCTTGGTATGGAGGTGGAGCGAGCCTGTGGCAAGGCCTGGCTGAATAACGGGAAAGGAAGCGTTACTCCACGACTGTCGGAAATATATCTCAAACCTTAGCTTCAGTCGGCTTTTAAGCCTAAAATTAAACAAATACCTAAGCCTAAGCGTAAACCATTAGAAAACTATGAACTAACCCTTTAAATGGAACGCAAAGTACAGCCGTAAACAATTATGTAAACAATTATTGTTGAGCATCGTTCACTAAGAGACTGGCACAAAGGAAGGCACTAAGGCTGCGGCGTTCCCATTAAATACATTGCTGTCCCTTATGAGCGCGCCGATTGGGATACTACTGCTACGCAGCCAAGTTCTTGCAACCACTCGTGATTTGTGGGGGGTTGACTGACTCAGCTGATTGAGAAAAGCTTTCAACAGTTTCAGTTTGGAAGCTCTTAAGATGTCTTGTAGGGGGGTGAATATATTCCGCGATTTTGTGAGAATTGCCGAATTATTATTGCTCACTTAGGAGTGCTTTACTATTTAAATTCTTCGTGATCATGTTTCAGGTGGAAACATTTTTCAACTAGCTGAAAGTAGACTCTTTAGAAGAAGAAGAATGATGAAGGTGCTTCTCTTAGCTGCCGCTGTTTTGGCGGTTGTCTCGTCAGATCATGTCCCGATGCCTGGTGGCACGACCGAAATTCCTGTCGACGACGCACTGCAGGTACGAGTACTCACTTGAACTGCATTTTGGTTTGTTTTTATAAATACAGACGATCCCGAATAAGTACCGGTCGTCTTTGACTCGCATTAGCTCGTTTAGTTCTAATTTGAACCCGGTAATTTGAACCCGAGTATTTGCACTTCACCGGATTCCGTAATATAAATTTTTTTGCTTTCGATTTGGTGATTTGAATTTGAGCATCTTTACCGATACGTGCTCTCGATTCGAAGTAAAGGCCCATGCATACCTATCCTACTTTTGCTGCAAAGTTTTACTGCACGCACAAAAACATAGTTATCGATATCCTATGTTATGTACATGAAGTTAAATTTCGCAATAAAAGTAGGAGAGATGCGCAGTTTTTGGAATGGACTCGATCGTTGACACAGTCCATAGCTGATGACTTTATCTTGACCTTAATCACGTACTGAATGATGACGTTATCTTTTCGTTATTCAGGCACTGAGCTGGCGGGCTGTCAGCCAAGTGAATCAGGAGTCGAACTCGTTCTTCCACGCGGTGCCCATCAAGATCCTGAAGGCGACTTCCCAAGTCGTTGCCGGCATCAAATACCAACTTGAAGTGATCATTGGAGAATCTAGCTGCACGAAGAATGTGAGTATAACTTTGGAATAACACCACTGCAACGCATTTTAATTTTAATTAATTAATTATATTAATTATGATTTTAATTTAATTCGTGCACCCTCTGTTGTGATAGTTAACATGTAAAGGGGTACTCCGGATCTCCAATCCGATAAAACTGAACCCCCTCCTGAAAATCGGGAAAAATTGGCAGGAAGCAATTCAAATTTAGTGATAGTAATATTTGCATATTTGAAAATACCTGGACCCCCACTTTCGCCACCTGCTGCATTTATGGGTAAGAGGTATACTTTAGGTACACGTTTGTTGATTCTATTAGCTGCGCGCCAACTGCCTTTATATGAGGGAAAGTTCTCTAAAACCACCAAAGGAATGAAAAATTTCTGCTTTAACTTTGTCCTAATGTTGTACATTTTCAGAAGGTATCGCATGAACAGTTGCGTTCTCAACACTGCCCCGTCAAGGATGGAGACAGCGCCAAAAAGCAGGTTGGTGCATACGAGTACCTGAGGAGTTACCCCCCCCCCATGAAAATGAGTCGAAATTTTGAAAATTCAATCAAAAATCGTTTTGAGCCTTTAAAATTTGAAGGCATATTCTGCAATCACCAGTACATCCGTCTTAAACAATCGATTGTTTGAAAATTGTGCTGCAAAGCTTTTTGGATAACTCGTAGAATAAATGACCTTTGTGTACTCGGCGATAGCGGAAGCGAAAATGGTCGCTACTTTCAGGTGTGTAACTTCGAAATCTGGCAGAAGAGTTGGGAGAACTTCGAGCAGATTACGAACAAGGGCTGCAGCGCGTACACCGGCTCGTGAGTCTAATACCTGTTTTGTTGTGATATATTGCAACTCACCCAGCTAGCTGTAGCATTCATACCGTATTCCCCCTGAATGCAGTGTTGTGTGGGCTTCCTTCTGTTCTTAACCAAGTGTCTGTCGTTTTGATTGTGTATTTGTGATGTGTTTTGTTGTTTCTCCTTTTATAACTGATCCGTTTAATGGCGCAGATCTGTCAGAATTTGGATAAGCATTTATTTGCAATCGCAATTATATGGGAAGAGCTTCTAATGTTTTGGCGCTTACCACATTTATTCTAATACAGGGTGTTTCAAAAGTCCCTTTCCGATTTGTTTTTTGAATAACTCGGCGAAAATTGCATCGATTAAAGCGAAA
>JAQGAX010000071.1:0-26785 GCA_034698105.1 Plectus exinocaudatus | reverse complement strand
TACAGGTATGCCCCCCCGAGAAGGTCCAGAAAACATTTTCCCCACGTAGTAGCGGAAATTTTTTTGGCGATTTTTTGAATTCGCGCCGAAATCCCGACACGAAGGTACCCCCTCCTCGAGGGAAGGTCCAGCAGACCCACCTGGCCTCGGACACCCGTTACAGGTACTGTCCAGGGGGACATTACGGCCAGGGGTCAGACCCCCTTACGTGTGGCTGTGATTCAGATGTAGCCAAGATTTGGCTGGAGGTAGGCCAAAATTGTTTCCGTCTGCGGATATAGACCCCACAATAACCCCTAGGGTCCACTTTTGCGGGATTTATGGACTTGTGCGCACTGTTAGAATCGGAACGAATAATATTGAAACTAATCTTTTACCCGCCGCCATTCCTCCTGTCACGGTCGATGTCATGCAGCAGACGTGAGGGTGTCTCGAAGCGTAACCAATTTGTGTCACGTTGAGAGCTCCAAGTCCAGGCATGTTGGCCGTTTTAGTACACGTATAGCCAGCAATACAGGAGCCGCTTTTGGTCGGATCACATGATATCGCTTGTGCTCCGTTGTTATAGCCTATTGCTCCACTCGGACACACTAAACGAAGTCGTGATTATAGGTGTAACCGTCGAGTCGGTTACAGGGGAGTCGGGCCCCCTGGCCTATCCCCCTCCGTGAAGGTGCAGAAAACATTTTCGCTATGTAAAGGCGGAATTTTTTTGCGATGCTTTGAATTTCGCGCTGAAATTCCGACACGAAGGTACAGTATCCCCCCCCCGTGAAGGTCCAGATCTCAGGCACCCGTTACACCTATGATGGTGATAGTGTTTTATGAATTTCATGGGTATCACCAGAGTCTTAATTTGAGGAGTACTTCATATTACTAGTTGTGAAATAATCAATGGTATTCGCTAGCTGGAAAACTCAAAACTTATGTTTATTGGGAGAAAGTTTGAATTTTGCAGTTAAATTTTTGCTTTATTTTGGATTTACTGCAAATTGATCCGATTTTTAGGTGGTTTGCAACATTCCACATATTGGGAGTGAGCGCGGTAATCCACCCAAATCCAGGACCAAGAAGGTGCTGCTGTGATCGCTATCAGTTTTTGGTTGGCACCCCCAGTATAGAAAAAAAGATATGGAGACATCTTGGCAAAACCAATGATGTACAGGGACCAGTCCGGCTGGACTTCAGATCGATTCTGAGAGGATTTAACCGGGTTCGGGTCTAGGGGTGAAACTAGAGGGTACTGTGGGGTTGCGATCCCCGGTTTTACAGCCAGGTCCCATATTTTCCGCCGATCCCTCTGGGTTCTTGAACTTTCAATGGGGCCAGCCCTCCTGGTTTCTGAGTTGGCCCCCCGTTTTCGAGTTGGCCCCCATTGTACCGCTTGCAGCCTGCCCGGGTCCGAAACTTTTGCGGAATTTTAGGAATACTTTTTCAACGGCAACGGCATTCTAAAAGCCCAGCAACCTGATTCTCATTAGGATTTTTTGGCGAATAAACCATTTGAACCAAAGTTTTAGCATATCGTGCCAAAACTTGGTGCGACGCAGAGATTAAGCGTACGTTATGCACTGGCATCAACGGGTGGCGGCTACACCGAAACCATTTCAAATTGCGCAAGACAATCCATATGATAAAATAGGATATACGAATTGGATCTACTGTATAAGATAAGACAAAATATGATCTTTAAGCGTACAGAATGCACTGGTCTGAGATCGGTGTGGCACAGTGTACTTACACGGCTTCTCCCAACCAGCGTGAGTTCCTCCAGGCGTGAAAGCCGAGAAGGCTGCTCCAGCGTTGAAAACTCCACCTGTTCCGAACGCCCAGACTTCGTGACAACAACGGTAGGAAAAGGAATTGTAACTGAATACGCACTGGGCGTTCGGTCCTGTTTTACACGAGTTTGGAATTGAAGGGCTGCATGTCGTTCCCAGTGAGCCGCCGACTACCCACGCAGTCCCGGCATCTTCTGTTGTTTGCCAAAAATTGGTACAAGCTACAAAAGTTGCCATGATATCGCATTCAGTGGAAACATTTGGAGGGATTTGGAGGATGTCCCCCCTTAGAGGTTCCATCCCTGAGGGGGTCGAAGTTTAGGGGATGAGAATTTTTTAACGTAGGGGAGGGAGTACAGTGTTTTTGGTCGGCTGGAATCTGACGACCTTTTTATTTTTTGTTAGGTCGCTAACCATACGTAACGAAATTTTTTTTTTACCTCCATCCCCCTTAGGGTCAATTTTTTTTTGAGGGGATGATCCCCTCCCTAAATCTGGTCCATCACCCTCAGGCCCGTGCCATCGTGGGAGCCATTGGAGCCATGGCTCCAGGGCGCCGTGCAACGCGTAGTACAAAAGGGGGCGCCGAATTCGCTCAAAGGGGGCGCCAAAGGGCGCCGAGGGGCGCCGTGGCTCCAGGGCGCCAGGAACCCATGACACGGGCCTGATCACCCTTCTTGGCCGACCCACCGTTCCTACCTCTGAGTGCAAATGTAAGAGAGACTTAACCACACACTGGCCAGACATGTCCACGGGGAATATCCCCCAAGGGGTCTCATACCCACTGCGAAATGGTTGGGGGATGAAAAATGAAAACGTTTTCCGACGTAGTAAAAAATGTTCGCTCGGACAATTGGACATGTCTGACACCCGCTCTTAGCTAAAAACAGAAAATTGGGAGGGAGCAGCGCAGTCCACCACGGCATTCAATAATTGCAGTTTTGCAGATGAGCAACCGCAACATGAATGCGTGGCTGAGGATCAAAAAACACGAAGGACTGGACCTATATCACGAAAGTTTTCACTTCACAGTAAATCCAATCCCCAGGTCTTTGGTCGACTTAGTGCACGCTGCTGCACAAGCCTCATAACACGTATCATTATTATTCAATAAAAGTTTTACGATTTTGAGCTGCGAGTCGTACAACTTGGTTAGCTGCAAAGAAAAACGTGAACAAATGGAGAATCATTTTTTCTGCGACGGGCTTCTCTCCGAATGAAAGAGGCTGAATCTGCAAAAGTATATGACGGGTTTTGACGAAGCGTTTTGGATGATTTTTAATGATCAGCGCGGCGTCAATGTCTGTTCATACAAATAGCAGCCATTTTCCGGTCAAACAACCATCCTTTCAAAGCATGTTTATTTTATTTAATTTTTCAAATTAATTCAATACAATTCAGCTAATTCAACTCTTTAATTCAGTAGCACGCATTCTCAACGCATTTAGATTGCATTCAAATGCATTTTTGAATACGTCACTTGTTGATTCTAACGTTTGCGCGAGAGCATTAAACACAACTCAGAAATTTTTCAACGACGCGTTTGAATGACAAATACTTGCTTGACTGCAAAACAGGTCAATCATTCTCTTGGCTAACCGCCACGGAATAGAAGGGTAAATCAAACTCATCTGTTCAATCAATCATATCTTGGGGTGCAGAGGTGGGCACGGTGGATCGGCCAAGGGGGGTGATGGACCAGATTTAGGGAGGGGATCATCCCCCCTAAAAAAATTTTTTCGCTACATATGGTTAGCGACCTAAAAAAAAAAAAGGCCGTCAAATTCCAGCCGACCAAAAACACTGTACTCCCCCCTTTTACGTTAAAAAATTCTCATCCCCCCCCTAAACTTCGACCCCCTCGGGGATGGCGCCTTCAAGGGGGGACATCCCCCCCTAATCCCCCCCAGCGCCCACGTCTGTTGGGGTATTCAGTCTTGGCTAACAGTACTTGATGGTTGGTATTTGGGTAGACACGAAGCTAAAATCTGAATAAGGGGATGTTGATGCAGGCACCTCCATCGTTGTTGGGGACCGTCTGTAATGTACGTCACACGTTTGCTGACCGTTTTTCTACGCCCTCTCCCGTCATTCTTCCGTCACCCTGCAGCTGATCCTGATGACACCCCTCCTATGGCAAGCAGAGTTATGACGTCATAGCATCACGCGTTCGTCACAAATACCTCTTCGAAAGCGTGACGTCATTCAGGAAAGGCAAAAAATTTGCAAAATTGATGATTCAGCTGCTCTTTTGAGATGCGCATTTTATGACATGATTCGATTGCGGAGAATGCTAGCTTTGATCCTACTGTCGCTTTTACGTCACATTTTAAAGAGGTTTTGGAGAAAAGTGAGAAAATTCGATGAATTCCAGAAACCGCCAATGACAGGTCAATAAACTTCCAGGAAACGGTGGAATACAACATTAATATTTATGGCTGTAATACAATGAAGCAGCGATGGCAACATTACAATATCATGCAAAAATATTGCCACAGATGAATTGCTCAAATATCACTGCGACATGCGACAAATAGCGATTGCCTTGCCAATCGTACTTTGATCATTCAGACACTTCAGCATGAATGCGGCGACCAAAGCGCGAGGAATTCTTGCCTGCGAGAAGCTCTTCCCTGCCACGATGAAGGCGTCCGGTACCACATCGAGCGGATTGTCTGAAAAGAATGGCGCCTTGTTGTACAAATACTGGAAGATTATCTTTCGTTACAGTAATCAAGCCATGTGGGCAACAATGTGTAATGAGGGCTTCCTTTTTCTTTTGTGCAACAGTTCTATTTCTAGGGACAGTTGTGGAACAGGCAGAGAGAAAAGCGGGCACCCATTTGGTCTCAATTCTACCAGTATCAATAGTCCGTCCGCCTCTTGTGAAGGAACTGTTAAACAAAAGGAAAATGAAGCTATTTGGAAGAGTCATTGGGAAAAACCTGGCATACACGCTCCTGAAGTAATGTACTGTATTATGCTCGTAATTGCCCTAGTAATACTCGTCAAAAAAGTGGCAAACCTTGCACAGTTTCAAAATATTAGTATAGATTATTTACTCGTCTGCATTCGTACTTTTCTGGTCATTCTCGCCAGTGAAGTCATCTTTACCCATGGGCGTCAGCAGGGGCGGTCGAGCGATAGTGAAATCGATGGACGCTTTCTCAGACTCGATGAATTTCTCCATGTTGCGCATGTCGTGGATGAGGCGGCTCAGCAACCACTGAAACAGAACGCTAATTGTTGATTTCTCCGAATACTATGCCTCTAAAGGACGTCTCTGCACTAGAGCTCTATTTGAGAGAACTGTTGAAGTCATAATTGCGGGGAACGCGGTGATTTGGTCAGTTATGACGTCATAGTGATTGATTGGTTAATTGTGACGGACACGGGAAAATTCGTCCCGCTTACATTACAACAGACCAACCCTGCATGGGATATGGGGATATAAAAGGTCGCACAACAAGGCGAACAGATTTAAGGGTATATATGGGATAACCGCAAGACCAAACCGATGCGCATGTCTGCGCTTAAGTGATAGTTTTTCAGTTCTCACCCTCCAGATGAACTTCGCATAAAATGGATAGCTGCTGTTGGGCACTGTGCACCAAACCGTCATCACTATCAAGCGTCGAACCTGCAATAAGAATTGAATTACAATACATTGAAGGGACGTCCGGTCAAACATAGCTCATACTGGAGGTGGGCACTTGTCGGCGGCAGGGGGATATAAATCCCGAAAACTCCATTCTATACAGTGTAAACCTCAAATTTTACGTTTCTACGTGATGGAAACGTTTTGCGCCCCGAGAAACATTTTGTTAATGATGCGACCGGGGCTGGAGGTAAGTATCCCCATACCTATAACGGGTGTCGGAAGTCAGAGGGGTCCAGGGGGTCGGACCCTGGCCAGGGGAGGGAGGGGGTAACCCCCTGGACCTCTTAGTTGCAGGTATGATATCCCCGCACCCCATCACCGCCCAGGTCTGGTCATACGTTACTAGTAGTTGTAGGTAAAGATTTTAGGTTTTTCGGTGTGGGTAGGTGTGAACTCTTAGAGTGAAAGCGAAACTCCCGTTTTCCTTCACATAACCCAGACAGAAATGGTTAAAACGCTTAATGATAAGCTCCGACCTTGGCCTGTTTCATCGCTGTCACAATGGCCCTCATTGAAGGATAATACTGGTCGTAATCGGGGCCGGGAAGCCAAAACCAACTAGGATGAAATCCGAGGCAGGACAGTACGACGTCGGCGCCCTGCAGATGTGGCACCAGCGCGTCAGCCGAAAAGATGCTTGCCTGAAATACAAATCGAGAAAATGCTATAAAAACGCTTGTCTGTTCTAATTAGGACGACAGTAGACAATGGCGCAATTGCTGGATCCTCTGAGGGCTGTACAACTTATCCCAAAGTGGGGCTGTACCCAGACGTGGCCACTGGGGGTATTGGGGGTATAAACCCGCAGAGCACCCTCATACCTCCGAGCCAAAAGTACTCTGGGGGTATGGCAAAAATTTTTTGAACTTCGGTGACTAAAAAAATGGTCGCCAACTATATGGTTGGACGTAAATACCCTCCAGTTCGGTGGGCCGCCGGGTATCTGGGGGTACCCCCAGACGGAATTTTTTTTGTCCAAATACCCCCAGACCGCCGGACCTTGGCCACCTCTGGTTGCACCGACCGAGGTTGACCTCAGCATTTCGATTGTGACTTCAAAGGGGTCAACCGCGATCATCCCCGATCGTGCTATGTACGATTGTCTTTCTATGGTTAACTAAAGGTCAACCCGTTACAGCCCTATCCCAAAGTCATCAATCATTCTGCCCCTTTACTCTTATTTTCTACTCTATTCAAAGCAGTGTTGCAATGAAGTTAATTTAGCTAAATATTTTATTAAGATGAGGTTAGCCTCCTGCGGTCCAGTCATTTGAAACCATGGACAAACTTACGCTGGCATGCTTAAAGCGTGGATGCTTGATGATTTCTGGCAGGAATTTTTCGACCGATCGAACGATGGCCAACACGTCGTGGCCAGCGTCGAGTGCCTGCATCACCAATCGCTGACCCGTTGGACCAGTCGCGCCAAAGATCACCAACTTCATGTTTCTTGGTTAGGCTTAGGCTCAGAAACTGTCGGAGAAGCGAAGTTTAATTCGGATCTATTTCAGTTCTGCAATTCAAGTATTACAATAGCCACAATCTCAATTGGCTGAACTGCATTGGCCAATGGAACGATTTCTGACAGTTGCTATTCTCAGCTCATCTACTTCATTGTAAAGTGATACTTTTACTTCATCGTCTGCGCAAAATTTTGATGATCTCGTCGCAAAGACTCTCCTACTATATATACTGACTAGGGTGACATCAATGCTGTTCACAGATCCACATCGATGTCATGGAGTTTGATCAGAGTTTAGACAGCGCGCTGGGCCGGCCGCGCTCCAGCATCGAATGGAACGGCGCGTAGCTTTCACGTGCCTCACCCTGTTGCTAGGAGACAGGGCAGGCGCTGAACTGCATTCTCATCATTCAACTCAACCGTAAATCGCCGACCAGAAATCGCATTCTCATTACTCCTTCCCGCCAACCGGACATGGCAGATCTATTGCCGGATTTTACGTGAAGATGGCAACGAGTATGCCGACGAAATAATCTGCTTAATATGAAAATCATATTAAGTGTCTACAGTCCTACTTATTCCATGAAAAAAACCTTGGGTCCTGGACCTAAAATACCTGAAACTGTTGCGTATTGAAAAATGAGTAATTGAGTCTCAATTCAGCATTATCATCGCTGTATTGTCATAAACAAAATTGAGGCTCACGTGATGACGATGCAAAATTGTGACTAAATTATTCAATTCTCAGCATTCAACAGTTTTATGAAAAGACCCTGACTGCTAAATCGGAAATCCTTGTGTTATACGCAAAACCTGATAGTCTTCAGTGATATCGTCGATTCGCACTTTGTTGCTGTTCGTCACCCGATTTAATCAGTGAGAGTGGTGCCGTAGATTGTACATTGATGCTCTGTTCATGCCGCTTTCGCATGTTTGTCTCCTTGGACTGGTCGCTCGTCCTTAAATGGGGTAAGACTCTGTCTAGCATTATGCCAATTAATTTCACTCCTCCTGGCGCACAAAGCAACAGTCTCTTGTATGAATTGAGACTGAGTTACTCATTTCTCAGCATTCAACTGTATAGCACATATGGCTACAGTCTCTGGTCTCTAGTGCAACGTGGGTAATGTAAGCAAAGGAGGTTAATAAATTACGTCACGCCTGTATCGGACTTGTGGTATCGCAAAACGAATCGAAAAAGATTGTTTGCCGTTTCTTCAGAGCAAGTAGCCGCTTTAGACTAGGACATCAAAAGAATAACAAAAACAATGAAGGGCTGTGAGATGGCCGAAATTCCCATACAATTATGAAGGAAGAATATGTAAAACATTATCTCCCGTTGACCGTCTGCACCCCATTGCGCATTTAACACACAATAATACGGAAACTGCAATTACACGAACAGGTGTCAATACATTTACCAGCGTGAAGCGCAGACGGATGTTAGCAATGTAAAATTGCAGAATAAGCGCAGGATAGTATTGCACACTAGAAGAATAACTGATAGTTAGTTCGCAACCATCAGCATTTAATGATTTCACTTGATCTTCGGCGTGCGTTGTGGCTCGTTAGTCTTGCAACCGGTTCAGTCATTATTTTACTAACATTAACATTAAACTTCAATAAACAACTGGAAAGGACAAGAATCTGGAGAAAGTTGGAGGAAGAGGTTTCGCAGCCGTCTTTCCCTTTGCAAGCTGACGTCACGGACAAGGCTTTTTTCGAGAAGAAATTAGCCGTAGCAAAATCGCGCGTAAATATGCTGAAAAATGCGTGGGATACTGTATCGCGTCGAGACCAAAGCAAATTACCACTAATCCTGGACTGGACGACATTTTTCGGGTCGCCAATGAAGGAATTTGCCGATAACATAATGCCATTCTGCACTATGCAGTGCGAATTCACTCAGGATCAATCGCTGGTCGAGAAAGCCGACGCCGTTGTGTTTCACATTGTAAACACAAATCAGAATTCGGTTCCACGCGTACGCCATTCGTTTCAAAGATACGTTTTCTGGGTGATTGAGTCACCGGTGCACTCGGGTGGTAAGCAGAGATGGGCACGGGGGTGTATGGGGGAGTATACACCCCCAACGGGTCTAATCCGCGGCAGAAATTTTTTTTTGGCGGTCTGTCTGGTGGTAAGTGTTACTTTATAAGAAAAGGAGAGTTCAAAATTTACCTATGAGAAGATATCGGTTAACGAGTCATTTTTATACAAAATGACTCCATTTTGCTATTTAAATTTGAATGGATTAATATACTTTCGAAATGCTGCTCTAAAAGGGATTACTATAATCAGGTTACATATGGGCAAATGAAATCTGCGTAACTATGGCAAGCAAAATGATTGGGTTTGGTTGTGGGTGGGTACCAAGTAAAGACTTTTCACCAGATATGGAGATGGGGAAGGGGTATCACTATGCAACAGAGTTGGTGATCAGTTGTCGAGGGTGTATCAAATCGAATAGTAAGTGCATTCTGAGAAAATTTAAAAATATAATCAAGATACTGTATGATTGGGTCTTCGCAATCCACGACATACAAAAGTCGATGTTGAAAAGAATAAAAAGATTGCCCTCATGTCTAATTTGATTCAGGATTTGATTCAGGTAGAATTGACCAAATATCTCATAACTTTTTCAATTGGACGATGACTTATCGCTTGGACAGCGATTTCATTAACAATTACGGCGAACTGACCGTATACAATTCGACAGCAATTGGTGAGAAAGTGGTCAGCCATTTTTGGGAAGATGTGGAAGAGACTGCGCTGAAGAAAACAAAAATGGTCGCACAATTTGTGTCCAATTGTGCGACACCTTCAAAGCGTGAAGCCTATGTTGCCGAATTATCAAAGCACATTTCCGTGGATGTGTTTGGTAGCTGTGGAGGCAATTCGTGCAGTAAAGCAGCTGATGCAACTTGTTCAGCAATGCTCACAAATGAATACCGTTTCTACTTGGCTTTTGAGAATAGTGTCTGTCTTGAATATGTGTCGGAAAAGTTCTGGCGGATAAAAGATCTGATCGTTCCAATTGTGCTTAGAGGCTCAGACTACCTAAACTTAGCGCCGAAGAGATCTTATATAGCGGCTGACGATTTCAAATCGCCACAAGATCTGGCCACGTTTCTTTTGCGATTGGCGGAAGATAAAGAAGAATATTTGAAATATTTCGAATGGACTAAGCACTACTGGATTCACGGGGGTGGATACCATTTTTGTGAATTGTGTAAAGCGCTTCATAATGACTCGATTCCGTCAAAAACTTACGAAAATATCGACAATTGGTGGACAGAGAAGGGTAATTGCCAAGATGACTTTGCAACAAGACTACTTTAAAATAAATCCTGAATTGAAATGAAGTTAGAGTAATGTATTACTGTATTCTAGTAGAGAGAGCTCTTGTCTGATCTACGTTTTGTTTTGAAACTTTATTTGCAATTCGTTTTTAGTGGGCGTTCACAACCCACGTCGTAGCCGTTATGCAATACACTTTTATACTGTGTCAGCACGGAGTGAACAGCTGAAATAGCTCTCCAGAGAATACAATCGCCGCAAATTGATTCTTTTTCAAGTAGACTTTTTGATATGAGAGACCTAATAAATATGCAAACCTAAAAATAACGAGATAATAGCGGAACGAAAGGTATCTATCTCAACTTTGTAAAAGCATATGCTATTTCCTATTCTGCTTCAATACGATTAGGTGGTGGTGGGTTAACACAATTAATCGCTCCAGAAAGCAAACTGGTGACTGTCGCAAGCTGTTTCCCTGGAATCCTGGTATGAAGCAAAAATTCTTGAATATTTATAAATAATGCCATTACAATTTAACAAGGCTTGCTATTTAACTTCACAATTAATATAGCATTTCAATCGAGAAGCTGTATCGCCAGAGCACATACTGATCCTTGCTTTGCGCTATCTTGAGACTGGTTCCTCATGTCACACACCGGCTTTTCATTCTTAGCTAGTGCACCTATCAGTGGAAATTGAGCGATCGAAGTGTAGAACAACATTTGATTTGATTCGAAAAGCATATTCATTTTCTGATTGCCCAAGAAAAAAATCAAATTTTACTGAACAACTTCGGCAACAGCAAGCTGGAATTTCAAAAAATGAACGCTGCACTGAACAATATCTATAATTGCCAGCAGTTTATCTCGATCACAGCATAATCACATTGCAATCACTTCTTTGAAGAGCTGTTCACTTGTCAGTCGCAGCTCTACTGGTTGAAACATTTTGTCCAGAAGTGAGAAAATCACTTCGCTTGCGTTCGGACATAGATCGCGTCCCGCATATTGTAGATTGCCAGAACCAGCTTGAAAGATAAATTTTGCCGCATCCCATCCTGCCGTTATATCTTCGTGTGGAGCCATAGTGGTTAACATTTCAACGACTGTGCACCCAATACTCCTAAAGATGGAAAAATATTATTAACGAAAATAAAATACTTTATAACCGTCCTTATTAATGAGAGCTCGTAAAATGATAATTGGTTATGAGGGAAGCAAGCATTTTCACTTATGAGTATTCGTCTTGCAACCAGAACTACTGTACCTATATCGTATGTATACAGCTGGTTAAATTTATTAAATGTGAAAAGTCTGCATCAAGTATCTGCGAGATATGTTATTTTTAAAATAAATATTACAATAAAGAGATAACCTTGCATACCGCAACGATTGCCACGATTTTTGTTATTTATGCAATAATTCTGGTCATGCATCGAAATGTACTAATAATCCGAACAGATCGAAAACGGGTTTCAGGGTTTAATGTCAGCTTGCATACGCTCAAAATATTGAAAAATCTGCTTGAAAGTGACAATAAGTGATGGGGACATGTTTCTGCTTCGCAGAGATGGGCACGGTGGGTCGGGCAAGGGGGTGTTGGACCAGATTTAGGGAGGGGATTATCCCCCTAAAAAAAAATTTTGACCCTAAAAGGAATGGAGGTAAAAATATTTTTTCCCTGCGTGTAGTTGGCGACCTAAAAAAGTGGGAACCTCTTAGGGGGACATACCCCCAATCCCCCAGCGCCCACGTCTGCAGCTTCGTGCGGTTTCCTATTCTTACCAGACATCGGATTTTCGCGTGAATTTTTGGCTCTGTAGTGCTTCAGGAGCCATGTGCAGAAGTGATCCCTTGATGCCACCGCTGCCGTGTTCGGTGAAAGTTGACGATGTCAGCCCGTTTTGTTTCAGTCGAATTTCGAGGGAAATTCCGAAATCGGACAGTTTAATATTTCTGTTGTCGTCAAGCAGCAAGTTGGCACCTTAAATAGTCATTCCTATTGGTATTATTACACAAAACAGACGTGGATGGCCGGCGGTTGCGGGGGGGGGGGCGTTGCGACCTCCCCTTTTTAGTCGCCAGATGCTGCCAACCTCGGAATAAACTGTCAATGATATTGTTTTTCTTCATTTTTGGACGTTGCCCGGTTTTCTGAGCCTGTCTAAAATCGCCGTAGCTTTCAATCATAGTATGATTATTCTCTTCGACGCAGGAAGAGAATGGGCCTGTTGCGCTATTGTCATCATGCTTCTGTTATGATATTGCCGAGGAACTTCGTTGTTCATCAGATCAATTAGAGAATCTCAAGTTTTTAATTTATCTCGTTTTTGGAGCCCCCCAAAAACATGGCATTTAGGACATTGTGACAATATTGAAAATAACCAACATTTCAGGTCGCGATGAATGACGCCCAGATTGTGAATATAGACGAGCCCTTCCATGGTTTGCTTCAGGTAAAAAAGAGTTCGATCTGAGTCAAGACCAGTTCCCAGATCGCGCATTTCATCGAAAACCGAACCATTATTCATAAGTTCTGAGAATATAACCAAGTCGTGGCCGGTTGTACGATAGCCGAAGCATTTGAGAATCCTTTCATGATTTAGCTTAAACATGATGCCAACTTCATCAAGCACTGGTTTAATATCCTAAATTTGCTTCATAGTTTTCTATTTATTTATGCGACATTGTCAGTGAAGAAGCTCAAAAATTCCCAGACGTCTTACGTTCTGAATCCTGAGTTTTTCTCTGGGAAAAATCCTTTTCGCAGTTGGTAGGGATACTCTTATGTACTTTCCAGCTATTTGTTGATTATTTGCGCGGTTGATACAAATGTATACGTCGCCAAAATTTCCACGTCCTTTGAGTGTTCTTCTTTCCCAATGTTCAATGGTGCAATTGCTCGGTTGAATTTCGTTCAGAATCGATAGCAGAGTCAGTTGACTGCAATATTATGGCATCATCAATTCTTTTAATGGCTGAATAATGAACAAAATATTAAAAGACTTTTCCTTTTTGAAGAATTTCTAGACTCAAGGTTAACGTTATGTTAATCCTCACATTTTCTGATATCATTCCCATTACTGAAAACCAATTCATGCCAAATAGCGCTTTATTATCAAAGAAACGCCTACAAAGTGAAATTTTTTAAAATTAATGCAAGAGGTAAGGCTATGAGTACTTTTGAGTATTTGAAAACTTGAGTACTTTGCCGACTTTTTCTTCTCTGGGGCCTATTTCATAAAACTGTTGAGAATTGAGAAATTGAGTTTGCTTTAGCACGCGAAGAATTGAGACTCACTTGAATTTCTTCACCTGAGTCTCAATTCTTCATGTGCTAAAGCAAACTCAATTTCTCAATTCTCAATTCTCAACAGTTTTATGAAACAGGCCCCTGCAAATCTCTTGGGACCAATTTTACCGACTTTCCATGTAAAATAGTGAAAGATCGGTAAAATTGGTCCGAAGAGATTTGCGGAGAAGTGAAAGTCGGTAAAGCGTCAGTAAACGAAGAAGGTAATTTAAGTAAAGAAGTCAGCAAAAATTTATTAACTAAGTTTCAGGTCAAAATATTTTACCAGTCGCAAGTTTACCTACTTTACCGACTTACTGAAAAACAACACTGGGTGAGCGTGGGGGTTGGAGGGTACGTACTCCCTCCAGACAGTTCTGCAATTTTGAACCTCAGCGCGGGGCGGTCACATATCGTTTTGGCCATCTAGTAGCAAAAAGGTGGGGATTGCACCGTAAAGAATGAGGGTCCGGACGAGAGGTGGGCACGGTGGGTCGGCTAAGGGGGGGGGTGATGGACCCGATTTAGGGAGGGGATCATCCCCCCTAAAAAAATTTCGGACCGCTTAGGGGGGGGACGAAGGTGAAAATTTCAAAATCACTTTTTAACCTCTAAAACGCAATTTTTTCGCAGTTTTGCGCATATTTTTTCATTATATTCATACTTGAGCATTTTCTATCAATGCATAAACATAAAATTGTTGCACATCCAAATTATAGAACTCCGAGTCTATTAGGGAATATTTATGCAAATGCCAGAGGCACAAGCTTATCACGCTTGGGGGGTCTGGGGGGCGCGCTTAAGCGCCCCCCAGCGGGGCCCGGGGCAGAGCCCCGGAAAATTTTGAAAAATCGTGCCTTAAATGGAGAAAATCTGGACATTTTCCAGCTTTGTTAGAGAAAGTAGGACGAAAATAGAAGCAAAGTAGAGGAACCTTCGTTGAAACTATCGCAAAAGTAGACAAACCAGCCTGCAGCCACCACCGAGCGAGAGCTCTAGCATGCACAAACATGCAATAAGTGACCGCGGAGAGAGAAAATTAGTATACGGTAGCAATTAATCCCTCTAAGACTTACGAAAAATTTGGTTGTATCGCTAATTTTTGGTGAATTTTTGTTGAATTTTGTTGAATTTTCGTCGAAAATTCACAATAGACTCAGGATACAAAAAATCACTGTACTCCCCCTTCTACGTTAAAAAATTTTCATCCCCCTTACCTGTGACCCTCTCCGGGATGAGTCCTCTTCGGGAGATATCCCCCCAATCCCCCCCCCCCAGTGCCCACCTCTGGTCCGGACCCACCTCAGTCTGAGCGAAGCAATTTACCAATGGAACGAGGTGTTCCACTTACAGTTCTCGACTGCAAACAATTTTCGCAAATTTGACGCACGCATTTAGTTCAATAAAACGATCGTGGCACAATAAAATAGTGGCAAGTCGCTCGCCATTAAAGAGAATAAAGTACCTAACCTCTTCTATTTTGGATTCAGTGTTGTTCATAGCACACGACTTTACTGTACGTATATTACACTCTAAAATGTTTTTTCTCATATTGTGTACCTGTTGTCATTGTCATTATCGATTTGAACACTGGAAATAGAAGTGTTGTTGTTGGCAGAATGAGAATTTAAAGGATGATTGCGATTTATCACTTCAGTGAACGAGGAATTGTGGTTTTCTGTCTGAAAATAAAGTTCCAAGTTAACTTTAAATTAATATTTTACCGGCAGTAAGAATTCATGTTGACTCGCATTTATGTTCATCTCGATACCAGGCTGACGTCTGTCCTCCATCAACGTTGCAAGTTCGTGTTGTTGTGTTTCCCTTAACGCTTCAATGAATGTTTCAAATGCTTTTGGACTTCTAACTTTCTTAAGTGTGTCTAACAGGCGACGATTTCGATTTCCGCTATCATGCTCTTTCTAAATGAAGAGAATAAGTCGTATAAATAATAAACAGATACTGCTATTGCTGCCAATTTTTATACTTACACCTATTAGTTCTTCGTGGTGAAAGTTCAAAATTGATGCGGATATAAGATAATCAACCACCGGCATTGTAGACATATCATTAACGAGCTGAACACGACAAAGATTGAGAGCATTGATCTCAGCTTCATTCATATTTATTCGAAAAATGAAGGAACGATTGATGTGAATTTGACGCTAAGTGAATTTTTGACAAGCGCGTCTTATTTCGAGACGACTACATTGGTTACATACACAGCGCGATCGAGGCTACGCTACGTTTTTAGCATATGCTTATCATTGTGACTCGCGACTATGTTGGCTTGCGTGACAAAATTTTTATCACGAGAGAGCGCTTGCCGCCAGGTTGTGCAATTTTAAGTGGAGTGCCTTTTCGATTCTCTTGTGACGGGGCGTAAAAGTAAGCATGGGTGAATTATAAGTTTTTTTCAGGATAAGTTAATTGTGAGTTGTGTATATTGCTAACTTGCGATAACGTATTGTAGTGGAAAATATGATCCCACTTTGCAGCATCAACGCGAACTACAAAACATTACACTACAAATATTTTACAGTGCATTATTTGGTTGCACAGACGCGTAACTAAGGAGTCGATCCCAGTTTAGGATTACC
Organism: Plectus exinocaudatus; assembly: GCA_034698105.1. Classification (NCBI taxonomy): domain Eukaryota; kingdom Metazoa; phylum Nematoda; class Chromadorea; order Plectida; family Plectidae; genus Plectus; species Plectus exinocaudatus. Next base: position 10,690 of record JAQGAX010000071.1, on the reverse strand, counting down.
ATCATGCTTCTGTATAGTGATGGACTGGAGGGTACAGCCAGGGTTCCGAGGCGGGGTTTTCTGATGTTATTGCGGGGTTTCGGGGCGGGGTTTTCCGAAATTACGGGGCAGGGTTCCGGGGCTGCCTATTATTGGGTTGGTACATAAGTTCTGGGAATTTCGACAGCTATCATATCAATTTGCTCTATCTTTCTTTAGAGATAAGATATTGATAAGTTACATACAGCACTGGATAAAGCTTTCATCCGTCAAGTTTGCTGTTGTGATAATTTAGTTTCTGGCTTCTTTCTACATCGATAGTTGTAGAGACAAATGGAGGGGAAAAACTGCATGTTCCGTACTGCATGTTGTACGAGTTCAACCGGGGCTCAAAGGCAGCCGCTGCGGCAAGGAATTCTTGTGCTGTATACAGCGAGGAAACCATCAACAATTCCATGTGTCTAAGCTAGTTTGCCATGTTTCGTTCTGGAAATAGGAGCCTTTCCAATCAACCCCGTTTTGATCGAGTTTTACCGATTCTGTCAGTGTCAATTCCAATTTTTTTCCTTGGGGATGTCCATGGTAGAGTTTTACTAATTTTTCTGGGGTAACAAAGGTAGGAACCCTACGTGTACCCCAAATATCCCAAAAAAATTAATAAAGCGCTACTATGGGCATCCCCAAGGAAAAAATTCTGTCCAAACATGCGGTTTTTCCCTTCACTTAGCTCTACAACTGTCGATGTAGAAAGAAGCCAGAAACTAAAATATCACAACAGCAAAATTGGCGGATGAATGCTCTATCCAATGCTGTATGTAACTTATCAATATCTTATCTCTAAAAAAAGATAGAGCAAATTGATATGATAGCTGTCGAAATTCCTTTGGATTATCATTTCGGTAGCCGATCGTCTCAGCCATTTTTACTGTATTTTTGTATTATAGTGCAAGGGCGGACGTGCGCAAACTTATTGGCACTTTCCAGAATACTGATGCGGAAGCCCTGAATCATATTTCGCAGCCCACTTTTATAACCTCCACCCATGCACCTGCGCCCACGGTAATTTTCAATGTCTGTTTTGGTCCCCAACAAGAGGGTTGTATTCCGGCAAATTGATAGTGACGATAAAACGCAAAACGACAGGACCACGAGGGGGCTTATATCTCCTCGGCCACGTGTGTTTCCTTAAAATACAATCATTGCTAAAATACTGTTATGTTTCACTTCTGACGATAGTTTTTTTCCTTTCCTTTATGCCTCTATCACCATCCGGTGCCACCCCTCGCCGCATTGTACATTTGAACTCATCCCCATTCACTAAAGAAACTCATGCCAATGTCAAATTGCTTACGGATAGCGTCGGAAATTGTGGAACTCAATTATTCTTCAGGCGCTATCTTTAGTACATTCGATCGACGCTTCCACCAAGTGTTTGCCAGTCAGTAGACGGCCGGAGGGCCGCGATGACGCAAGCGGCTAATTCATAACGATCGCATTCACCTCCTTCAGTATGTCTGTGACGTCAGTGAGGCGGCCTGGCGCAGCAATTGACCAATCCAATTTTGGCTTTCCTCGAAATAATCATAAACACGCTACAAATAGACTGCGAGCAGGTTCCTAGTCTCAAAGAATGACGTCTTTCTTTGGCAAGTCTCCTATTCGCCTACTATAAATAAACCAAAATTTAGTCGGCATACAAATTTTTCTGATACTGATATGAGTGTTATTTGCAGTAAAGCATAAAATGCATGTTACAGTAAGTTCGTCATTCAGTACATACTCGTTTAACATATACATACCTGACAACGTCATACACGTTTTAAAATGAAAGATTGTTTTTTTTACAATATAATAGAACTCAGTTATTGGACGCATCAACAACAATCGTAGCGGTGAGCCGATTTCAAACAATTAAACACGCATCGTATATACGATGTGTATTAATAATGTTTGGAATGGACTTAAAAATCGCCGTCGTTGACACGCTTAATATGGTAGCTGTTCGAGAACCAACCCAATGGTGCAATTATCCATGTCTCGTAATTGTGCGGGGTCCATTCAGTAGTAAACGAGCTACTGGGAGCCGAATGAATCAAGGGCCTGCAATTGACAAATGGTATCTAACCTGCAAATATCAAGGACCTGCAAGTATTCGAGCTCCACTGCGGTACACACATCAAACTGTTATGAACGCGCCCTGTTTTTAGGGCGCGTACATATCTGATGTCAATTTAGAATTAAAACTGTTGTATGCTGGACGCAACAACAACGGGCCTAAAAGTGCGTGCTTGATAACTGATTTTTTTTAGATGTACAATGAATCGACCAAAATTGAATTTAGGATCGGACGACCAAAGCTTATATATTTAGATCGTTTCCTTTGGTCTCTTGTTTCTTACTCTTTGCTCTCTCCCAATTTAAAATATCATAGGCGCCTTCAGCAGTTCACCAATCGTCAACCCCCGCCTCTCGATCGCTCGATTTGTTCTTTTCTCCTCCCCTCCCGCGCCCGTCGCAGACAGCTGTTTACGCCACGACGATCATGTTGACATGTCCGGTGCTGCGAGCGCGAGGCGAAGAAGAAAAGCGGGCGGGTGCCAGCTCCAGCCCCGAGAGCGCCTTGATTGCTCCTTTCATTCGGAACGCGATGAGTCGTGTCCGTCCCTGGCACATAACCACCCCCCCTCCCCGACAGACAGCCGCCAGCTGACCAATAATCGGCCGAACAATGGGCGCTTTGAAGACGGGCGAGACTGCTTCAAGCCGCCGCCATATTTGTTCGATTTCTTCAGCTGTCTCATTTCCCTGCCTCTCTATCTGCCAGAAATATCGCTCAATTGATCGTAAACAAGAGACAACGATGCCAAATTGATGTTGTTTGGAAGCAAGACTGTTTTAAGCTTCCGGACAAAACAACAACAAGACACTGTCAGAATAGATTGTTGTGACTCATTTTAGTTTATGCAGTAAACGAATTGATCATAGTAGGTCAGATTGCTTTTTCTGGTCTGCCATCTTTCAAATCGCCTGCCAAATCACATGATTTCAAGAATTCACAGTGCAACGTTCATGAATCACTTATTTTGATAATCTCTTTAGCGGCTTCTGACAATGGCATGAAATATAGAACCGTACATGAAGATTTCCAAGTGAATATGATTATCAGGTTCACTTGAAAATCGCTCCTGTATCAGGTCTTGATACAGGAGCGAATTTAACTATTGCAATGTCTTGCAACAGATCCAACACAAATACCCTTAATACTTTCTTATTTCTCTCGTTCCTTCGTGCAAGCCATCACTATGTTCTTTCTGCATGACGTGCACATTTCTTGACTCTCTTTCGTCGTCGTCATCCCCGCGAAGACCGAAAACCACTGTGAAATGCTATCGAAACCCGGATATAGGAGCCATTTTGCGAAGCGTCGTGCTCAGTATTATGCTATCACACAGGGGTAGACCCCACATGTCAAATTACCCTGGATTAAAGAGCTATTTTTCGAAATCTTCCTACCATGATCCGGGTTTCTACTGTCCCTAACCGAACGATTCACACATCTCGCCAGCTTAAATGTCAACCTTAATCATTGTGCGAATTAGTTAAACAAGAAATGCTTTATTTCATTTAGCCACTAGCTGTGTTATTCACCCCGATCGGTAGAGATTCACAGCACTGCGACCAGCACCGCCCAATTATTCAAATCTCTGATTCAGTTTGTCTTGCTCAGCTTGGAATACGATAGCACGTAAACTCAATAAATTTTTCAAAGAGACACACAAAGCAGTGCCAACCGCTGATTATTATTTGTTTGTGCCTCAGAGCAGCTTGGCTGTTTTGCAGAGAACATTTGCGAATTGGACGATAAAGTCGTAATGAAATCTCAAGAAGTATAGGTTTGCTTAATCAGCCAGTTGAAGGTAGATTTCTTTGCTGTATTAGCAAATTTAAAAGCAAATGGAGGAGGGATGGCAGTTGCGCAACTCCGGGCAGGAAGGCAGTTGTCAATTCCTGTAATTTTGCCAAAAATGCATTATCATATTTCGGTTTAACTGTTTATTTGCACTTTACTGCAAGTAAATACGATAATAAACCAGTCTTACAGATACTTGCAATAACCAAAGTAGTTCCAGTAGAAAAGACTTCTCCATTGCTTGGTTTGATAGTAGTCCCTCTTCGCATCGATCGGTGTGAATCTGTTTTCCCCAGTTCCTTCTCGCATTCCAATGCCCAGCTTAATAAGCCAACGCCAGCTCCTCTATCAACGGGCAGAATACGTCATCATTATTGAGTTCTTAAGCCCTGGTGCGTCAGTCAGAGGCTAAGGCTCCGATGCTCGTTGGTGCAGCCTAGCAGTTGGTGCATAGCGCCTCAGACGACTTTGAGCCGTGCCAACGGGCTCCCTGAGGTCCTGGTGATTTGCGGGTATCAGTGCTCATGAATGTAATTGCATTCGGAGAAGGCAACACATGGCGAATGCCAGTCATCTTTGTGAGCAGATATTTATTGTGCATCAACAATGCGTAATTGAGTGACTTTAATGGTGTGCGTCTATTGCAAAGAAGGAATTAAATTAAACGACAACTATTTTAATAGCTTTCAGGCCTTGCATGTAGCGATCTATTGCACAATCTCCAAAAAAGCATTGGTACAGAAGAGAGAATATTTCTAATGCAGAGATACCAATGGACCCAACCTGCGGCCCAATTGGTCTCAGTGGCGGAGTCGCGACCGAGAGAGGTCGTGCACCATGTAAAGCATGGCCGGTTTGTGGTTGCCCGCATGCACTTGCTCGGATTGCTCTCCCAATAATGCAAGGTCGGTGCCGTAATTAGCCAGTCAACCGCTTTGGTTTGACCAGCAACCTGTCGCACTTCCGCGTCCTGCAAATTTAGGCCGCACTTATTGGGACTTAGGTTTCATTTACAAATTTATTTTCAGCATGCGGTGCAACTGCTCCCTCATTTTGCTAAGCGTGGGTTTGATCCTCAGCGCCCCAATCAGAGAAATGTATGGGTGATAGTCGGAGAGCAAGTGGCCAATGATTAATGAAGCAACCGAGCTGTGACGTCTTCTGAGCCAGCCCAGAAAATAATTCCATATTAATCCGCGTTCACAGCTGCGCGTATCGGGTTTATCCGATTAAAAGCCCCAAAATAGATGCACCGGAGTTTCCATTTGGCTTGATTGTCCATTTTTTCATTCACTTTTGCAGACTATTATACCGATTAGGCTACGGACTAAACAAAGGCTAAAAAAAATCTATGTTTTCCTTTTGGAAACCCGGGACTTCTGTTTGCACCCCAAATAAAAGCATGAAAATAGCTAATATCTAATATAAACGCTAGACTATCAATAATTATCCAATATATGAGACAGGCATTGGGCATATTTTATTAATTGTACGTCTGGACAGATTCGGCGTGTACCTGGGAGGAGTACTGTAAAGATATTTGGACTTGAACGCTCATTCCATTCGTTTTGGGACCTGATGAAGATTATGCAAATATTTCCTGAATCTATTCACTACTTCGACACCCGCTACGTGTATGCTATGGACTAGTGTTGTTTGAAATCCTCCCCTCCCTCCTACTATTGTTTGGCTTTTGCTTCCGAAAATATGATGCCAACCGCGTCATGCTCATTAGTTGTCTTTTTGATTGCTCGGTCACATGACCAGTATCTTTTCATGCCTTTATTTATGTTATACAGCATAGAGCACTTATATTTATAAAAGACGAACAGCATCGGGGCAACGAGCAAAACAGAACAACTTTCAATCACTGTTCAACAATTTTCATCGTAATCATATCATCAGTGAGACATTTCACTACTGAGAGAGATTACGTACATTGCATACTAATTGTACCTCAAACCACTGGGTTAAAACCGTCACGCAGCGCTCAGCGACTTCATTCACTCAGGAGCCACAACATCAATAACCAACTGTACCTCACAGAGTTGGGTAAAAACCAATCGCGCTCACGCGTAGACTACAGTAATACTGGTACGAGATCTGACCGCGCACGGTTCTGTAATATGCAAATTTAATCACTGCATGATTTGTACATCAGTCGAATGAATATTAAAGGCGAACGCACACAAGAATACGGATATCGATGGTCGGTCTTCTAACCGGGCCACTGCAGCTGAGATCTAGCGACAAGATAATATTTGCAACTGCACTGAGAGCATTATTTGTCACGATGGGTTTGCTTGTTCAGTCTCTGCTAATTTCTTATTTGAACAAACAAGAAGCACACGACATCGTTTTCCCTAATGTACAGGTATTATTAGCTATTATTTGACCCTTGTTAACAATTCACGCTAATTATATACATGTACAATGAGCGGAAGTCGAGTCAAAAATGGCACAAGAGCCAGCAACGAGTCAATGTCTTAATGCGAACCAATCAGAACGTTATTAAAGAGAACATACGACGTAAAAATTTGATTAGCATCAATTTCAGATATTTTCATGATTTAATACAGAAGCCATTGCACTTATCGATTTTAACAACAACAGATTTTTGAAAGATTGTAGCAATTCAAGGCTGAATAACTGCCGGGAATCACAAACGGAATACTGCAGGCCGAATCGTATATCAGCGTCCTCAACCTTTAACTTTTAGCAACCACAAGCATCATTCACGAGAGCTCACTGTTTATCTCATAAGGATAATTCATACTCAAGCATACAGTTGAAGTTACGGTATTTTCGTTACGAGACCCATTTGTGGGTTTATACGAGTATCGCACATTCCTGCACGGAAGACTACAGTAGAGAGTGTTGAAATTGATTCATGTAGAATGTCAGCGATTTCTACTTTTGCGCTTGAATATAGAATGAAAATAAGAAATTGAAGTGAATTGGTTCGCAAGGTAAAGCGGTTTTTCCGTAGCTCTTGCATAAATCGCGTATAAGTGACTACAAATTAAAACCAAGAAAATGTGGGTGCTAATCTTTTGCAGAAAAATTTAACTGGCCTTGGTCTCCCCGAAAAAGAATTTTGAATTGTCCCGTATAAGAATTGTGACCGCATTGGCAAGCAAACAATATTTTCGTAATTGTCCCGTTAATGTTTGGAGCTTAGGATGTTTGGAGCTAGTTATAATCATGTGATTCGATTAAAGGTTAAGTAATCACAAGAGTCGATATTTGTTTCGGAGAATCGGAGAACGAGTTGATCTCTGAAACAAATATCGATTCTTTTGATTGCTTAACCCGAAATTGTCCGAACCATAGAATTGTCGCCAACTGGCACCAGCAGGTGCCCCCTCGTCTCTGTTTGATCAAATAGTCACATGCAATCATGGCAAGTCGGAAAGTATCGAGTTACCTTGCACGTCACGTCAGACAAAAACAGATATCAACAGGTGAAATCGCGCAAGTCTACAAACTGGCACGACGGTCGTAAGATGAGTCAGTAAATTGCATTGCAAGAATTAATTGGCCATTCACAGAGAGCAATTTGAAATTCCCACTATTCGATAGTCCTAGCGCAGTCTTTCGGGTTTACAGTAGTTCAACTGAACTTACATTGATATGCAGGAACATACCAGAACTTCAAATTTCATATTCAGCGCGAAGTTCGCAATTTTCGTGCAAAAGGCCTACATTATTCATTTACAGAGAAGTCCGTAGCACTTACAGTAACCATAGCGCATAAAAATGGATTTTTGGAGTTTTCTGCTCGGGACCTGGGAACTTCACTTTAGTATTCCTCTCCGCACATGACTAATTAACAAATCAATTCAATCAAAACTCAAAAAATTGACCTCCGTCGGCTGTGGTTCACCCGCATCTGCTCCTGGTCGACGCCTTCGGCCATTTTGCCCATTACATACGCCAATAGCAGCTGCCATGCCTGCGCATAGACCCCAGGGGGTAATGAAAGTTCTTCGCAGTGGATAACTTCATCTGTCAGGTGCTCGACGATGCAGCGGGAGAACAGAGGGAGGTACTCGACCCTGAAAGAATACGGTTACTGTAAAATGAATGTAAACCGGGTGATGGAGGAAAATATATTTCACTCAGGCAGCGTTTAGAATATCTGTATTGATGAGAAAATTTGACTAAGAGCCACATCGATCAATTTTCATGCGAATAATCGAGCCTTTACTATTGAAAGAACGCGAAAATTGATAATTGCAGTTGTGATGCAAATACAATGGCCATATCTACAGTATACAGTACCTGAATCCGGCACTTTGCTTGTGGAAGTGTCGCCGGCCGTACATAATAAGCACGGGGCCCATTTCGGCCTCGAGGGTAAAGATATTGCGAACGCAGAGGTCGAGCACGGAGATGAAGAGTTTGCCGGAACGGTGGAAGGGTACATGTTCTTGCAGGGCTTCAGTTTCGACGTCAGCCGGGATCTGCAGCAATGGAATGATTAGATAGTGACACGCAAGTGGCTAGAATCAGACACTTGGGTGGGTGGAAACATCCCCTCGAGGGGCACATCGCAACCCCGTTCCGCCACCATCACTTTGCTACTCCAGCATCTGGAGAAAATTGTTTCGACAGCAGATATAGTAAATTGTCGAACACTGCGCGCTTAATGTGCAGTACCAAGCTTATAGATATGCGATCTTAGTAACAATTTATATTCTGTTACGCTCCAGCTACAGCGCTTACTTAGTAAGCTATCCAATCGTCCTCTATCAACTCTCCGAATTCGGATAAACAAATATTCTTTTTCGAGCACAATTTCCGGGCATTAAGCGCATATCAAAAAAGTGCAATCTTTGCAACCATACCTTGAAAACATCTCTCAACTCCGGCGCGGCAGCGAAGATCCGCTGGTAGATGGCCAGGCCTACGGTAGCCGAGTCCGTGTGCCGCGCCATCACCGCCGACCACGACTGCTGTACAAGAGACTTCTTGTCGTCAGTGAGCACGGAGTCATCGGTGGATCGGCTGAAGGGGGACATGCCGAGCAGAATGGAAGTCCGTCGGCTGCGCATCCTACCGACCGAGGTCGCGCGCGAGACCTTAAGTACAAACAAATTTGGTTAATCGATCGTCGTCATTTCAAAATGTTTGTACTATGCTCAGTGCCGGAACAAGGGGTCGCGATCGAAAGCACGGAGTCTCAGGGACCCCCTTCAGCACAACACGGGTCTCTTCCTTTAAATCATTTAGAGCCTGTGACGTGTGAACCCCGAAGCTTTAGCTCCGTTAGCTTCCGCTATAATCCACACTATAATCGACACTGGTTAGACTGCATTATTTTGACTAAAATTGTGAGCAATGCAAGCGAATATGGAAGAGAAATTTTCAGCGAGAAGCGCGAATAATGCAAGGCGACTGTTCGTCCGTTCGTTCATAACATCCGCTCTGCATTTAGGGGTGCGCTGAGCAACGTGTCTACCACTCATTGGTCATAAACATTGGGTTTGACTGAAAGTTCGTTTGCGCTGTTAAATTCTGATCAGAAGCGAGCATGGGTCAGTGCCAGGGGGTACAAACACCATAGTTCCCCTTAGAATTTATTGTATAGTAAGTAAGTATGGGATGTGTTTTACCGTAACCCGATAAACTCCTCCACGCCCACCTCTCGTTCTGATCGCTTCAGAGCTCACATATCTCTGCGTTTCCTTCCGCCTGTCACTATCAGCATCATGAAAAAATAACACTACATGAACGAACAACCTTTGCAATTAAAACCAAACCAATCGACTCGCCTTTCTCTGCTTTAACGGCAGCATCTGAGGAAGAATGTCCATGTGCTCTCCTGCGGTCAGGTAAATATCGTCGTGCTTCAGATGATTGTTGTTCAAGTGAGCGTTATTATTGATTGATTCGGAATCAGTAGACGCTTGCGAGGAGCAGTAAGAGTTGGGCAGTGATGACCGGGCGAGAGGAGCCGAATCTGCTGACGATGACGAAATACAGGAGGACTTTTTGGTGTGCCGCGGGGCCGCAGTTATGTTCGGCAGTGTGCCTTGACGGCTCAGGCGTGCCGGTTGGTTTCCCATGGCCACCTGCTGAAGATTATTTGTCGAATAGCTGGAAATTGCTTTTTGAAAGTCAATTACTATAAATTAATTGGCGCGCGCAAATCTAATGACCTTATTCGAAGTGCGCTATTTTGATCTCAGTTTCCGCGTTAAATGTGAACCGTGTCACGTGCTATCGCGCGCGAAATTTGAATGGCTTGTTGGGCGAATAAATTTTAAACCTACAGGAGCATCATGAGCTTTGCTCTGAAACGCACACTAATAAAATGACAGCAATCCGTCTAAACACATCATTATGTTACGGAAATAACAAAAAACGCGCGGAAATGCAAACTATGACTCAAATTTCGGTCTGAAATAACGCTGAACTATAGACTAGATAGAGTTATTGGTTTTTACTGCGCCGTAATTCCAATCAGGCTGCCCTTTCCACCTTCTGGCGTGGTAACCCTGAACCATAAAAGTAAAACGGCGTTGTTCTTGAAGCAATTTGCCCTTGGCCATGAAATGACGATCTGCTAGATTTGGCGCAACCTTCAACGATGGGATGAGACCGGCAGACATGGACACGGTCCGACGGCTGGGGGGGGGATATGGAGGAAATTTTTGCCATCTGGGGGGGGATATCCCCCCCAGATACCACCCAGATACCAAAAATTTTCGCCGCGAAATTTTTTTACTACGTCAGGAACACGTTTTCACTTTTTTCATCCCCCCCCCAACCACTTTTTCATTTTGGGACTCGGAC